>RXON01004766.1:0-124266 GCA_009667805.1 Leptobrachium leishanense | reverse complement strand
CTGCTCGCGATCTGCCAGAGAAATGAAGGTTTATTAATTTTTTTTTCCCCAAAAACAGAATATCCCCTATCATTATATCTGGCTTCCCCCACCGTCTCCTAGATTGAATACAGAATATTTGATACAGTCCTAACCTCACCATCTGAGGGTTGGGATTTAGGGGTTATTATTGCAGAGGATCTAAGGGTAAGTAGTCAATGTAATAGAGCAGCAGGAAATGCTGGCAGAATGCTTGGTTGTGTAGGGAGAGGTATTAGCAGTAGGAAAAGGGAAGAGCTCATGCCACTGTACAGCGCACTGGTGAGACCTCACTTGGAGTACTGTGTGCAGTACTGGAGACCGTATCTCCAGAAGGAAATAGACACCTTAGAGAGAGTTCAGAGAAGGGCTCCTAAAATGGTGTACGGCTTGAAGGAGAAAAGTTACCAGGAAAGGCTTAATGATCTTAACATGTACAGCTTGGAAAAAAGACGAGACAGAGGAGATATGATAGAAACATTTAAATACGTAAAGGGAATCCACAAGGTAGAGGAAGGGAGTATATTTAAAATGAAACAAAGTAGCAAAACAAGAGGACATAGTTTTAGATTAAAGGGGGCAAAGGTTTAAAAGTAACATCAGGAAGCATTATTTTACTGAGAGGGTGGTGGATACTTGGAACAGCCTTCCAGCAGAAGTGGTATAGGCCAAAACAGTAATTGAATTTAAGCAGGCATGGGATAGGCATAAGGCTATCCTAAACAAAAGATAAATCCAGGTAAAGTATCCATGTAATTGGGCGACTAGATGGGCCGAAAGGTTCTTATCTGCCGACATTTTTCTATGTTTCTTTCCATCCCAGCAACGTTTAAGCCTTTTCCAAAGCCACTTTGAATTGCAACCTGGACAAAATTGGTTCCATCCTCATGCCTCAAAAAAAACACATGGCCGTTTGCAGGAGCCGCCTCCAAATAACCTCTTACATAACACCGGGCATACCTCCATTTAACCTCTGTATTACGCTCCAGTCTTTGTGTAATATACCCTCCCCCTCTAAGGCTAGGGTCAGACTAACGCATTTTTCACGTTGTCCGTGAAAATGTGCGTTCGAAGAATGGACGTATTTTTTCACGGAATACGCAATAGCGGTCATACTATGCGCAGTTTCATCCGTGATTTTGTACGGATCATCAATAAAACACTTCTTGCAATCTGGACGTTATGTTGGCCGGACATTAGCAGCGTCTGACGTCTCCTAATCACACACACACGCCGCTAGCGGGCGCAGCGCACTCTGTACGTCAGTACTAGTGGTTTAACGTTCTCGAAAAAATGCGTTCATTTTCCACTTGCGTTGCGCAGCCGGACTTTTGTGCGACCGTACATCGTATATTGGCCGTCATTGCCCGGCATCTGCTGCTAGTGCGGCCGTGATTAAGTGCGCCAGAACGCGCGTTCGCACTGCCTCAGTCTGACCCTAGCCTAAGTAATGGATTCCTTTTGTTTTCACATGCGTCTGTCAGCCCCTCGCCCCCCCAGCAACCAAGGTCGCCCAGCTCTTGGTTATCTGATGCATTGTTCCTAGCTGGGTGTGATTACATTGTCTCTGCACCTTTCCTCTCTGTGTGTGTGTCCCTTGCACAATGTAAATCAATGTAGTCTCCATTTTGAGTTGGGCCATAAGCAGTACTTCTGCGGAATACTGACTTCAAGGGGAGCAGTCTGCCCGTGGACAGGAACCCCTACGTTACAGCCTCGTTCCTCAAATGCCCTCTGGGTTAAGCTAAATGGGGACTTCTCTAAAGGACCAGCCATTCTACCTAACAGCACCTCCTTCCCCCACTTTTCTCTCAATATTTCTGGCAGTTCATATGCTGATTTCAACTGCTTTACTTTCCTACCCCCCTTTGCTTCACCCCTAATCAGTATCTTGAAGCCTTCAATAAAAAACCCTTACTCCATTCTCCTTATCCTCCATCTTTAAGGCTCGCCAGCCCTGGAATCCTTTACCAAGTCTTTAACCCACGTCTTTAACCCATGTCTACCAACGAAACGGTTTCCTGCTTAGTATATTAATCTATAGACCCGAAGTTAAGTCAACCTATCCAAAATAGTGAAACAGCATTTGCTAACATACAAAATCACTGTTTAGCTGATAAGTCTCTTCAGAAATTATAACAGACACATTTAGATGTGTATTTGGTTAGTAATTGTTATATATTCATAAGTCTGGCAGAAACCATCTGGATTAATTTAATTGCGCAAATGTAAATTTAAGCAGATTATACAGTTACTGCTGCCGCACTTCGTCATTGACAGCAGACCATGTGACTTTTTGAGGTTTAACCACTTGAATGCTAAGGACGCGCTCAGCGCGTCCTCAGCATTCCCGCTGTGTGCTGAGGACGCGCTGAGCGCGTCCTCACATCGGGGTCAGCGTTCGGCGCGAGTTCCGGCCGATCGCTGGCCCCTCCGGTGCGGGCTGACATCCTGGATGTCAGCCCAGCATCCGGACCAGCAGCCGCCATTATTAGGTGTCATCGCGGGGGCGCGATGACACCTAATTCAGGCGCCCCCCCCGCAGGTGCGGAGGAGGCGCCTGAAAGGGAGGGGGGGGGGGAGGTCCTTCGGACCTCTCTCCCTCCCGATCGGTGGCTCTGCGGGGCTTAACCCAGGCATCATTTGGAAGGGCACAGCCTGCCCTTCCAAATGATGCCGGCATTAACCCCTGGGAGCTGGATCGCGAATCGGCGCTGAAAAGCGCCGGTTCGCGATCCTTTCCCGGAGCTGGCCGACATCTTGGATGTCGGCCAAGCTTCCGGGAACTCCCCAGAGGACTGGCGTCATCGTGCGTAGCACGATGACGCCAGTCCTACAGTTAACCCCTAACTGCCACCAAGTGTGGAGATAGGGAGTTCCAATGAACTCCCTATCTCCCGATCCGTGGCAGTTAGGGGTTAAATTTTGATATGGTTGGATCGGCCAGAGCATGGCCGTTCAACGATACCAAACATGAAAGTTAAAAATTTTGTAAAAAATAAATAAAAAATAAAAAAAATTAAAAAAAAAAAAATAAACACTTTTTTTTTATTTTTTTTGGTTTGTTAGTGTAGCAATATTGTTCCCATTTCAATTATAATGTGAACAATGATGCTGCACTAACGATTTTTGTATGCGGTGCGTTTGTTAAAAATAGTGTCATTTTCCCCAAAAAAAAATGTACGAGACCCCATCTCTAATTTTTTTAACAAGCGGCACCCCATACAAAATATAACCGCGCATTGCTCGCATGTTAAAATGTGGAAAAAACACTTTACACATTGTAAATTATTGAAAATACATATTTTAATTGCATTTTTTGTTATAATATACAGACATGACATAACGTATACATATAATAATGACATATTATGAATCTACCGAGTCTGACGGAAAGAACGATATATAATATGTCGGTGTCATATACTAAAATAAGCCTTTAAAACACGTTTAAACATGATGCGCAAAACAGGTAAAAAATGACCTCAGCACAGGGGCGGGAAAAGCCTCAGCAGCGAAAGGGTTAAGATGGCTGCCAGCCATGCGGTCACTGATTACCTATGTTTATAAGATCATACAGACTATACAAATAATAAGGTTTGATCAAGTATTACAAAGTGAAGCAAATATCAACGAGCATATTCTAGCTAACAATGCAAATCACTATAACGGGTAAATTAGTGCGTATTTAACGAAATAGATTACACACGCATATAGCATATTATCAACATAGCGACAAATTCACAGAATTAATACACTTAATACTTATCCACTCCCAGGCTTTCTTATGATGATGGTACGAGTGGGAAAGATGAGGAATTTGTTGCTCATGTTTCCTCCATTTCGGAGATAAGTCTCTCCTCTCCCTCAATAAAGAACAAAGTTAGCGTTCTGAAATAATTATTTACTCACACCTGTAGCAAGTGCGCAAAAAAGATTGTACATTACTGCTGTGTCACTTCAAAAATTGCCTCAATTAGTATAGTGAACTTAAATACAGTATACAAATGAGTTTATTCATCAACTTATTGCTTAGCTCTTGGAGTTACTTTATTTATTTCACATACACCCAGGTGAGACAACCCCCCCTCCCTTCCAGAATACATTACAGATAACAACAGGCTCCAGCCACTGGACAATAGAAAAAGACAGTCATCACACATGAAATGTTTACCAATGCTTCTCTAACAGTGTGCTTAGGAAACCAGGATGTTAGAGTGCAAGCTCTTGAGCAAGGGGCTCTCCTACTGTTTAATGAGTGAATATAAACAACTTATAACTGTAACATACAGATACACACTTTGACAACAGCATAGCACATCACACAACACCTACACTATATACAGAGACAATAAACTGTAAAGCAAAATCTTGCAAATAAACATTGGGGCGGCCGTTTATCACAGGTTGCTTTGTATGCTTCCGGCCTGTTCAGTACAAAAATGACTGCAGCTCATTAAAATGTATTGATTTTGGAGTGCTATTTGGTGCTAAAACACCCACTATTCATGTGCGTGATTCTTAAAATTGACCGTCAGTCATTTACTAGAGTGAGCACTTTAACTATAAGGCACGGCAATCTTCAGACAGACACAGGCAAAATTACTGATCCCAAATGCACCTAATAACATACAAAACAACAAATCACTAAATTCTGTCCGAGTTATACCAGAACCATTAACCTATTCATAATTACTATCACGCAGATACTACACAAAATTAACAAGGGAATACAGTATTGCAAAGTGTAACGAATATCAAAAGCATCTACTAAATAAAACCTACAAATCAATACAATGGAAAAACCTGCCCCTATTTATCCAAGTAATAATAGAACTAGGAATATATATATATATTTAGCAGACTATAATAATAGGGAATTGTGGGGTACAGCTCAAATGGGGGGTACCCTTCCCAGGATAAAGGTAGTCCCAATCGCAGGATTTCTTTACAATGTACAGCCCTCTGTACTTTTATTCAAGAGCTGCATACAGGTCAAGAAACAAAACAAAACAAAACAATACCCTTGCCTGTCCGGCACTAACTAACAGTAAGGTTTTCCCTCACTACCGTTTCAGACAACAAAGTGTTTCCAACCTTTCCTTTTTGCAGCCTGATCTCTGGTTCAGCTTTGCTCCCTCAGTAGCTGGTCTGAGTCCCAGGGTGGAGACCTGAATGAACCTCAGTTCCTGCTTTTATTCCCTCAGAAGCACACCCATCAATCAATTAAGCCTCCCAGGGAAAACTGCAAAACCCGGAGATTTGTGTGCCCCGAGCTGAACCCAAACTCCGGCCTGGAGTGCTAGTCCCAACAATATGACAAAACTCGAGGGGACACATACCGTCCCTCAAACACCACTCCTCTCCTCCCGTCACATATCCCCCCTCTGCTCCAGCCCCCGGCTGAGCAAACGCAACAATAGGGTGTAGTCGCGGGTATCCCATGGACACAGACCACACCTATGGTACTCGGGTATACCTGATGGGGTCAAAAAACTCGGGTCGGACTAAGGTCACTATGCTCCCCGAATCTAACAGGGCGGTAACCGCCTTCCCATCTACGACATCTTACACATCTGTCTCTCAATATGCTCCTTGTGTGCAGCAGTGCATGTGAATTGAGCGAAGAAGGATAGGCATTTCGACCTCCCGGCATTATCACATTGCATTGGTTCGTCCATAACCGGACAGTGAGCAGCAACATGTCCCATTTCACGACAGCGAAAACACTTACGGTGTCGAGTCCCGAGGGTGTCCTCAAGAACTTTCCTGACCGATTCGGCCCGATCTCAGACCCAAGCCTGGGGTTTCTTCCTCCGACTAAAGGTCTTCTTAGACTCTCCCATGTCCTTAGGCCGCCGACGAACTTGCCAAGTTTTTAGGCATACCGCCTTGTGGTGCCATGGAATGTTCTAGTGCTGAGTTACTTTGTAAGTTTGTGGCCGTGGTGTACCGCTCCACCATGTCTACAAGCTGGTGGCAGTTTTTGGGTTCCCGTAGCTGACACATTTCCTCAGGGGGCCCGGAAGCGCCCGCAAATACTGGTCCATCACTACTCGTTCTACGATCTCCGGTGGGTCAAGGTCTCTGGCTGTAGCCACTTTCTGGTAAGGTGTACGAGGTCAAGCATCTGTGACCTCGGGGCTTTTTCCGCTACATAGCGCCATTGGTGCACGCGCTGGGCGTGAACAGCCGTCGTTACTCCCAGTCTTGCTAGGATCTCCGCTTTCAGGATGTCGTATTTCCGGGCCGCTTCTGGCTCCAGATCGAAGTAGGCCTTCTGAGTTTCCCCCATTAGAAACGGTGCCAGTAAACCGGCCCACTCCTCCTTCGGCCAGCCTTCTCGTTCGGCGGTTCTTTCGAAAGTAGTGAGGTAGGCCTCCACGTCATCCGTCGTAGTCATCTTCTGAAGGAACTGGTTCACACTCTTTACTTTGGGCACCACCGGCTCGGAGACCGCACGGTTTTGTCTTAGTTCTATGAGGCCCTTGGCCAACTCCTGGAGTACCTCCCGGTCTTCCCGCTGGTTCGCTCTGTCCGTTTGTTGGCGGGCTTGCTGAACCTCCAGCATCTGGGGAGGAGATCCGGTCAGCCTGCATCTGTTGGTTGGTCTCCTGTTGGGCCGCTGTGGCTGTACCAGGGCTTTCACTACGTCATCATATCGTCACTTGTCATGTACTCCGGGCATTGCCCGCATTCTCCACCATATGTGGGGTACAGCTCAAATGGGGGGTACCCTTCCCAGGATAAAGGTAGTCCCAATCGCAGGATTTCTTTACAATGTACAGCCCTCTGTACTTTTATTCAAGAGCTGCATACAGGTCAAGAAACAAAACAAAACAAAACAATACCCTTGCCTGTCCGGCACTAACTAAACAGTTAAGGTTTTCCCTCACTACCGTTTCAGACAACAAAGTGTATTCCAACCTTTCCTTTTTGCAGCCTGATCTCTGGTTCAGCTTTGCTCCCTCAGTAGCTGGTCTGAGTCCCAGGGTGGAGACCTGAATGAACCTCACTTCCTGCTTTTATTTCCCTCTAGCCTCACCCATCAATCAATTAAGCCTCCCCAGGGAAAACTGCAAAACCCGGAGAATTGTGTGCCCCGAGCTGAACCCAAACTCCGGCCTGGAGTGCTAGTCCCAACAATATGACAAAACTCGAGGGGACACATACCGTCCCTCAAACACCACTCCTCTCCTCCCGTCACAGAATATATAACAGATTGATACAGCCAGTAATACTTATCCAGTCGTTGGTTTTCATATGATGACGGTGATGGTAAAATGGAGTTGGCTGTCCAAAAAGACAAAGGTTACACTAATTTCTTGTCCTTTGCTTACCCTTTTCTATTACCCCTGGCCCTCCCCTTTCTGTTATCTGTCCCCGAGACCCAATCCCAGCGATAATCCTGAAACAAAAGGGGGACCATTGTAACTCCTCCCAACTTTCTACGCTTTTCTTTAAACAGGGAACATGCTTAAGCCTCTTCGTTCCCAGTCAGTCACTCATCAGTACCATACAGGGGGTAGGTACAGAAACAATGGAAACACGCCCAGCAGAGGAGTAATGGCTGGATAACAATCATCTTGTTGCTGGGGGGAGGTGTGGGTTGATGGAAGCATGTGAAGACAAAAGAATCCATGTCTTACAGGGGGGTGGAAGCAGACAAAAGGCAAGACAAACTCTTGAGCAGGGTCCTCTCCTACTGTTCTGTGAGTGCAACTGCACATGTTATCCTGTCTTATCCATTGCACAACGCTATGGAACTTGCTAGTGCTTTATAACAACTTGTAACTGTAACATACAGATTCACACTTTGACAACAGCACAGCCAGGGGTCAAGTCCTAAAAAAAGAAGTGTAGGAACTCACCAAGATTCTGGTCTCCACTTAGCACTTATCATCTAGCTCTTAACCCAAACATACTGTGACATCCCGGGCCCCGGACGCATGGTGCAGCCGGCTGGCCGAGTGCCAGGAGCTCCGGTGGCACCCGGTGCAGTTGTAGCCGATCAGGGGGCAGGGCGCGGCATGATGACGTGGAGCCGCCGGGACCTTTAAATTAGGAGCGCGCGCTGTACACCTTGCCGGGGAGTTTCTTTCCTGCATCGCTAACCTTACCTTGTCATAGTGTGTATACTCGTTACTGAGTCTCCTTTTTCTGAGGACCCGATCTGTTGCCGACTTTGCCTGCCATTTGACTATTCTCTCTGTGTATTCCCTGCCTGTTCTGTTTGCCACCTGGTGCTGCTGGTGTGCGCCGGATTCTCAACCAATACCATAGCGCAGTACAAGTGTCTAAACGTTGCTGACCCTGTTTGCTCTAATGACTACGCTCGCTCTGTGCCCCTGTCTGGTATATCTGCTGCTTGTTACTGCTGGTGTGTGCTACAGATCCTGCCACATATAGTAGCGCAGTACAAGTGTCTAAACGTTGCTGATCCGGTTTGTTCTAACGATTACTCTCTCTCTGTAACCCTGCCTGGAGTATCTGCCGTCTGGTGTGGTTCAGGTGCACTTTCATCCTGCCGTATACTGTTGTGCAGTACAAATAATATATATAGATCTTGATCTGTGGTGCTGTCTCCCTGGCTTTTGTGGCTGCTAGAGGTTAGGGTTAGTGGTCCCGACCATCCTAAGGATCGGAGGGTTAGAGGTCTGTCCCGGGAACGTCACACATACCCTCAAACTTGATATATCGATGTGTAATGTGGATTTTAGAGAAAATATATAACTTCTATATTTATTGTGACTTAACAGTGAAGATATGATTGAACACCTGAATGCAAGCTTTATAGAGTATGGGACCAATGGGAACTGAACTCACTCTGCACAAATAGTGGAGGAACTGAGTTCCCACAGGTTCCTCCAGGACTTGACCCAGGACACAGCACATCACACAACATTCTACCCTATATACAGAGACCATGAAATGTAAGGAAAAATAAATGCAAATAAACATCAAAGCAGCCGTTTCGTCACAAGGTGTACTTAATAAAGTGACTGGGGAGTGTATATATACAGTATATATGTAATTATCTACACTGGACTGGTCTCTTTGCAGAATATAATCCATGGTTATAAGTATATCTTTAGACACTTTATTGTGAGGTCGTATAAGGGGAGACCCTCTGCACAACACTTGATCTACATGTGGTGCTAGATGATGTCTGTTTTATTTCACATCTTGTTGTGTTTCTGACCCTTTACTCACCTCAGATTTTCTACATATATATTTTATCACTGCTAATGGATTTTTCCAGACTGAAGCCGACCCGTTTCTTAAGCATAATGTATGTAAATGCGCTATTGAAATCGATACAAATATTGAGGACTGTGAGTATTGCCCCAACCAGGAAGTGACGGAGCCAGTCAGGATGCTCCCATGAATGTGCGTGAAGGTTCCCTGTAAATAAAGTGTATTTCCCAAGCAAAATCGCATTGTGCTCATGATATGTTTATGTGAGGATGTTGTGGAACGTGACTGATGTATCCACACACATTATTCTATTCTGCAGAATAATAACAGTTTATCCATAAATCATCATATGTCAGCATGCGCTCCACAAAAAATGTTTCTCAAGCTACCTGCCATTACGGTTTACAGAATCATGTTTCTGAACACAACCCTGCCCCTTATCAAGAATCTTACCATCATCCTGCACCTTACCATCATCCTGCACCTTACCAACATCCTGCACCTTCAACATCATCCTACACCTTACCGTTATCCTGCACCTTCAACATCATCCTGCACACCATTATCCTGCACCTTCATCATCCTGCACCTTACCATTATCCTGCACCTTCAACGTCATCCTTCGCCTTACCATTATCCTGCACCTTCAACATCATCCAGCACCTTACCATTATCCTGCACCTTCAACATCATCCTGCACCTTACCATTAACCTGCATCTTCAATATCATCCTGCACCTCACCATTATCCTGCACCTTCAACATCATCCTGCACCTTCAACATCATCCTGCACCTTACCATTATCCTGCACCTTCAACATCATCCTGCACCTTACCATCATCCTGCACTTTCAACATCATCCTGCACCTTAACATTGACCTACATCTTCAATATCATCCTGCACCTTCAACATCATCCTGCACCTTACCATTATCCTGCACCATCAACGTCATCCTGCACCTTACCATTATCCTGCACCTTCAACATCATCCTGCACCTTACCATTATCCTGCACCTTCAACATCATCCTGCACCTTACCATTATCCTGCACCTTCACATCATCCTGCACCTTCAACATCATCCTGCACCTTACCATTATCCTGCACCTTCAACATCATCCTGCACCTTATCATTATCCCGCACCTTCAGCATCATCCTGCTCCTTACCATTATCCTGCATCTTCAACATCATTCTGCACCTACAGAAAAAATGGCGTCACGCCCATACTCACCGGAGTGGCTGCAACAACCAGGAGTAACAGCCCAGTTAATGTATAAAACATAACAAGGGAATAAAGTGTCATCTGCGCTCTTTCTGTGTATTCCATGTGCAACAGAACACTGAGATTTCAATGGCCATTGAAACAAACAAAAACCTCAGTGTTTTGTTGCACATGGAATACATAGAAACGAGCGCAGATGACACTTTTTTCCCTTGTTATGTTTTATACATTAACTGGGCTGTTACTCCTGGTTTTTGCAGCCGCTCCGGTGAGTATGAGCGTGACGCCATTTTTTCTGTATGTATATTATGCTTGTAACTCCAGTTCGTCGTTTTGCTGCTGTTCCTCTTTCCATGTTTTTGTTTTTAATCCCAAATGGGAAGTGTTTGGTGCGTGTATAAATAAAACCCACCATTTCTCTGCCTCTCCTTAGCTGAAAAGCAGCAGGAGGGGCTTGGAGCTGCTCAGTAGAGCGGCTTTTTGGTTACATTGGTTAGGTACTCACTCTGTAAAGAGGTGCCTTGAAGTGGCGAGTGAGCTTACGTTGCAATGGCCATTGAAACAAACAAAAACCCCAGTGTTTTGTTGCACATGGAATACATAGAAACGAGCGCAGATGACACTTTTTTCCCTTGTTATCATTCTGCACCTTACCATTACCCTGCATCTTCAACATCATTCTGCACCTTACCATTATCCTGCACCTTCAACATCATCCTGCACTTTACACATCATCCTGCAACTTACCATTATCCTGCGCCTTCAGCATCATCCTGCTCCTTACCATTATCCTGCATCTTCAAGATCATTCTGCACCTTACCATTATCATGCACCGTCAACATCATCCTGCACCTTTACCATCATCTTGCACCTTACCATCATCCTGCACCTTCAACATCATCCTGCACCTTATCATTATCCTGCACCTTCAATATCATTCTGCACCTTACCATTATCCTGCACTTTCAACATCATCCTGCACCTTACCATTATCCTGCACCTTCAACATCATTCTGCATGCTCAGGACATACTTGAAAACGAGAGAAATCTCAATGTACCCTTCCTGGTAAAATACTTTGCAAATAAATAATTCTTGCACCTTACCATTATCCTACCTTCAACATCATCCTGCATCTTACCATCTCCTTACCATTATCCATCTCCTTACCATGATCCAGCACCTTACCATTATCCTGCACTTCACCATTATCCTACACCTTACCTTTATCCTTCTCTTTACCACGATCCTGCCTCTTACCAATATCCTGCACCTTAACATGATCCTGCACCTTACCATTATCCTCACCTTGCCGTCATCCAGCACCTTACCATTATCCTGCACCGTACCATAATCCTGCATCTTTAACATCATCCTGCACCTCACCATTATCCTGCATCTTCAACATCATCCTGCACCTTACCATTATCCTGCACTTTCAACATCATCCTGCACCTTAACATTATCCTGCATCTTCAATATCACCTGCACTTTCAACATCAACCTGCACCTTACCATTATCCTGATTTTTCAACATCATCCTGCACCTTACCATTATCCTGCACCTTCAACGTCATCCTGCACCTCACCGTCATCCTGCACCTCACCACTATCCTGCACCTTACCATTATCCTGCATCTTACCATTATCCTGCATCTTACCATTATCCTGCACCTTCAACATCCTCCTGCACCTTACCATTATCCTGCATCTTCAATATTATCCTGCACCTCACCATTATCTTGCACCTTCGACATCATCCTGCACCTTCAACATCATCATGCATCTTACCATTATCCTGCACCTTACCATTATCCTGCATCTTCAATATCATCTTCACCTTACTATTATCCTGCACCTTCAACATCATTCTGCACCTTACCATTATCCTGCACCGTCAACATCATCCTGCACCTTCGACATTGTCTTGCACCTTACCATTATCCTGCACCTTCAATGTCATCCTGCACCTTCAACATCATCCTGCACCTTCAACATCATCCTGCACTTTACCATTATCCTGCACCTTCAACATCATCCTGAATCGCCAGGCCTGTGACAACCACCGTGGAATCTCACTGCTATCCATTGCAGGCAAGATCTTGGCCCGAGCCCTGCTGAACCGCCTGAATGTACATCTAGAGCAAGGTCTCCTTCCCGAGAGTCAATGTGGCTTCCGCAAAGCACGTGGGACTATTGACATGGTGTTTGCTGCCAGACAGCTTCAAGAGAAATGTCAGGAACAAAACTCGGATCTATATTCCACATTCATTGACCTAAATAAAGCTTTTGACACGGTCAGCAGAGATGGCCTGTGGAGAATCATGAAAAAGTATGGATGTCCAGACAAGTTTACCGCTATCACCCGGCAGCTACATGATGGCATGTTGGCTCGAGTCCAGGAAAACGGTCAATCATCTCAAGCATTTCCTGTTACAAATGGAGTGAAGCAGGGCTGTGTCCTGGCTCCCACACTCTTCAGCATCATGTATTCTGCAATGCTGTCTGATGCGTTCAAGGAATCCACCACGGGCTTGCCAATTCGATTTCGTACTGATGGATCAGTCTTTAATCTCAGAAGGCTTCAAGCGAAAACCAAGGTCAAACATAACCTCATAAATGAGCTTCTGTTCGCAGACGACTGTGCCCTCAATGCTGCTTCGGAAGGCGATATGCAACACAGCGCTGACATTTTTGCTGATGCCTGCAATAACTTTGGTCTCACGATCAACAGAAAGAAAACTGAAGTGATGTATCAGCCAGCTCCCAGGAAGCCTTACGCTGAACCCAGCATCACCATCAGTGGGCAGCGTCTAAACGCGGTGGACAAATTCACGTACTTGGGCAGCATCCTTTCTAGATCTGTCGTCATGGACGACGAGTTGATTGCTAGACTCGCAAAAGCAAACGCAGCGTTTGGAAGACTCCGCAAAAATGTGTGGGACAGGAGAGGTATCAGACAAAAAACCAAGATCAAGGTGTATCGCGCAGCAGTCCTTTCGACGTTGCTCCATGGATGTGAAACGTGGACAATCTACCAGCGTCATGCCAAGAAATTAAATCATTTTCACACAACATCTCTTAGAAAACTTCTTGGTATTAAGTGGCAAGACAAAGTGCCTGATACCGAGGTCCTTGTTAGAGCGGACCTACCCAGCATCTTCACCATCCTGGCGCAGTCTCAATTACGATGGGCAGGACACGTAGCTCGTATGAAAGACAATCGACTTCCAAAGATGTTGTTATTTGGCGAATTTACACAAGGCAAGCGCTCCCAAGGAGGTCAAAAAAAGCGCTACAAAGACACACTGAAAGCAGCTCTAAAGGCCTTCAATATTAACCCCATTAACTGGGAGCTTGCTGCTCAGGACAAAACCAAGTGGAGATCAGCTATTAAGAACGGAGCTCAATCCTATGAGACCAGCAGAGCAGCGGCAGCTGAGCAAAAAAGGCTGGCCAGGAAAGGTAGTGATATACTACTATCTTCTGCGGCTATTCACTGTCCACATTGCCAGAGACTATTTCGAGCTCGAATTGGCTTGGTAAGCCATCTACGCACTCACCGTGACCCACCCTATTCCCTAAATGGATGACTAGATGGTCCTCGTCGACTCGACGGACGAACAAGAAGAAGAAGAAGACCATTATCCTGCACCTTCAATGTCATCCTGCATCTTCAACATCATCCTGCACTTTACCATTATCCTGCACCTTCAACATCATCCTGAACCTTACCATTATCCTGATTTTTCAACATCATCCTGCACCTTCAACATCATCCTGCACCTTACCATCATCCTGCAGTTTAAACATCATCCTGCAACTTACCATTATCCCGTGCCTTCAGCATCCTCCTGCTCCTTACCATTATCCTGCACCTTCAAGATCATTCTGCACCTTACCATTATCATGCACCGTCAACATCATCCTGCACCTTTACCATCATCTTGCACCTTACCATCATCCTGCACCTTCAAAATCATCCTGCACCTTTGACATCGTATTGCACCTTACCATTATCCTGCACCTTCAACATCATCCTGCACCTTATCATTATCCTGCACCTTCAACGTCATCCTGCAACTTACCATTATCCTGCATCTTCAGCATCATCCTGCACCTTCAACATCATACTGCACCTTCAACATCATCATGCACCGTATCATTATCCTGCACCTTCAGCATTATCCTGCTCCTTACCATTATCCTGCATCTTCAACATCATTCTGCACCTTACTATTATCCTACGTCTTCAATATCATCCTGCACCTTCAACATCATTCTGCATGCCCAGGACATACTTGAAAATGAGAGAAATCTCAATGTATCCTTCCTGGTAAAATACTTTGCAAATAAATAAATCTTGCACCTTACCATTATCCTACCTTCAACATCATCCTGCATCTTACCATCTCCTTACCATCTCCTGGCGGTCTGATAACGCTCCATGAAGAGCTCAATGATGATTTTGATTCTGCTGCCTTATAGAGCTGTTTCAGGTCGTAAACCTCACCGTGTTAGGTTTGCTCTTTTGGCCATCTTCCAGTGGATGGAGTACTATCCATTTATACAGTCAGATACTGTGTCTTATCACTGCTCAATGTTGTGTATTTTATATCACATTCTTGATAAAGAACACACAAACCGTTGACCTGATTTCATCGTATCGCACATGTGTTGTGCGTTTGTGGGTCAGCAAGAAAGGGGTTAGTGGTATATTACAGACTCAATAACGATGGTTGCTTGGCAGACAATAGTGGCGTCTGTGCACCGGGATTTGTTTGACTCTAAATACTTCTCCTGCAGAATAATACACTTCCTGCAGGAAGTAATAACAATTAGATAATGTCAGCTCGTTACTGGCAGAGCTCACTGGGAATCCCTTCCAAGGTCCTGGAGACAGACAGGCCGGGATCTCGAGTAGGTGACTTTATGGAACGTGGCTGTCCTACGTGACACTTTGAAGTTTCTTCCGAGCCTCCCTGCGGTGCATTGGCTTAAATGTGCAAATTCAATTAAAAACTGAAAATAAGATATGGAGATACGGTGAGGTCAAATGAAGGACAGTAATGACGTCACGGGGATTTAGTCGATGTATTAAAAGGTGACTACGTGGCATTCAAGTGATACACGATGCACTCGCTGACAAGTCAGAGCCATTGAGGGACCATGTACCCAACACCTGTAGACAGCGTCAGGCTGATATAACTGTATAAAAGTGATTATTATTGAGACGAGAGTTACTTTGAACTTGGGGTGTATGGACCTAGAGACGCATTCGGGAGAAATCAGGTACATTTCATGAGAAATCACTGCAGGAATCCTGACTAGGGATGAGCCGAACACGTCCGAGTTCGGGTTCGTATTCAAACCCAAACTTTCCAAATGTTTGGATCCGAACCCGAACTCGAACTCCATACAAGTCAATGGGGCTGAAAATTCGGTTTTTAGAGTGCCCTCCAAGAGGGCATATATGCTAGATATTTGCCATAAAAGGTGTATGGGGGTCCGGGTAGTGCCCTGGGGGACAGGAAACAAGGACAAAAAGTTTAAAAAAAACTTTTTAAAGGGACAATGAGTTTTCCATGAAATAAGGGTTAAAAATAAAAATGAAAAATTCCTTCAAATATCGTACCTAGGAGGTCCCCATAACCTGCCCATGAAGTGGCGGATTTGTAGGATGTATAGAAACGCTGAAAAACCAAAAAGTGACGTTTCAAATGACGGTAAATGCTTTTCCTTTAATCTATCCATAAACAACTGCTTGGGGCGGCAGTCTGTATGGAAAGAGGAGACATTTTCGGACACGTACAAAAAGTTTAGTGATTTTTTGGCTAAATTATTATGCAACTTATGCAGGTTTTGGATGAAAGTAACAATAGGTAATTTAAAATTGGGCCTTTAGCGTCGGCAGCAGTGCCGTCACACCGTAACCCCTCTGAGGATATGAATCTGATACAGGCGATATTGGCAGTGCACCCAAATATTGTGCTTTTGGTGCCAGGCCAGCAAGACTGCCAGGCCAGCATGTACTATCATACAGTAACCCCTCTGTAGTATTGTGGAAGAATGCAGGGGTGGACCATGTGGTCCTATATTAAAAAGATATGCATCTGTTAAAGGCGTCAGTGCACCCAGATATTGTGCTTTTGGTGCCAGGCCAGCAAGTACAATCATACAGTAACCCCTCTGTAGTATTGTGGAAGAATGCAGGGGTGGACCATGTGGTCCTATATTAAAAAAATATGCATCTGTTAAAGGCGTCAGTGCACCCAGATATTGTGCTTTTGGTGCCAGGCCAGAAAGTACTATCATACAGTAACACCTCTGTAGTATTGTGGAAGAGTGCAGGGTTGGACCCTGCCGTTCAAAAAATTTAAATGTTATAAATCTGGCACAGGCGTCATTGCAGCCAAATATTGTGCCTTTCATGGCAGCAAGTGCATTCACACTGTAACCCTTTTTTGGTATTGTGGAAGAGTTCAGTGCTGGAGGTTTTGTGAATGCAGAAGACATCCCCGATCTATTCCGTTACGTCAGCATCAGGGGATTGATAGCTACTGATCCAGGACTGATTCATTTTTATAAATGTCAGCCGGTCTACAGAGTCGGTGGACAGACGCACTCTTTTGTCTGTGACAAAACCTCCAGCGGCACTGAACGTCCTTTCAGAAAGCACGCTAGATGAAGGGCAACCTAGTAGCTGCATAGCATATTGGCTAAATTCTGGCCAGTGATCCAATCTCAACACCCAGTAAGCCAGTGGATCATCTGCTGGAAAGGTATCCAGGTCTGCCCTTGCCCCTAGGTAGTCCTGCATCACATGGTGAAGACGCTGGCAATGGGTGCCTACATTTGACGTCCCTGGGCGTCGTGGACTAAAAAAATTTAAAAATGCATCAGTCAAGCGGCCCTGGCCTTCACCACTATTCCTCTCATCATCCGCAGCCTCAGAAGCACGTGTGTCATCACCTGGTAACCTACCAGTGCCTGGAAAGGTGTTACACAAGTGTCGCTTTAGAGCATCCTCAAGTTTTTTCATCCTGTGCTCCCTCTGTGTGGGCAGGATGAGCTCTGCAACTTTACCCTTGTATCGTGGATCAAGAAGGGTTGCCAACCAGTAATGATCCCTCTCCTTGATAGCATGAATCCTGGGGTCCTTTAGCAGGCTTTGCATTATTAGGGAGCCCATGCAGCGTAGGTTGGAGGTGGCATTAGCTTCCGAGTCTTCCTGGTCAATGAGGATGACCCAATCGTGCACTTCCTCCTCCCAGCCACGCACTAGCCCTTGTGTTTCTGGGCACATGAAACCCGCCCTTGAGGAATCCCCACCTTCAATGCCCCACTACTTAAATATTCTGCCTCCTCCTCATCCTCCTCCTATCCGATCTGAGTAGGACCCGCTGGAATGCTGTCTGCGGAAAGACTGGGGCCTTGAGAGCTAGGGAAAGCCTCCTCTTCCTCCCGCTGCTCTGCCTCTAGAGCCACATCTATAATTCCCCGCAGAGTGTGCTCCAGCAGGAACACTAAAGGAATTGTGTCACTGATGCATGCACTGTCCCTGCTCACCATCCTCGTTGCCTCCTCAAATGGTGACAGTACAGTGCATGCATCCTTGATCATCAGCCACTGCGGGGGGGAAACAAGTTGACCTGAACCTGTCCTTGTGCCATACTTACACAGGTACTCGTTGATGGCCCTCTGCTGCTTGTGCAGACGCTGCGGCATTGCTAATGTCGAGTTCCACCTGGTGGGCATGTCACAGATCACACGGTTTGTGGGAAGGTGGAATACTCTTTGAATTTCTGCCAGGCGAACGCTTGCTGGGAATGACCGTCTGAAGTGGCTGCAGACTTTTCTGGCCTGGCTGAGAAGCTCTGGCAGCCCTGGGTATTTGGTTAGGAAACGCTGTACCACTAGATTTAGAACGTGTGCTAGGCATGGTACATGCGTCAATTTACCCTTGCGTAGGGCAGAGAGAAGGTTGCTGCCATTATCACAGACGATCATTCCCAGCTGAAGCTGGCATGGTGTTAACCATCTCTGCTCCTGGCCCTGCAGAGCTGTCAGAATTTCTGGCCCGTGTGGCTCCTGTCCCCTAAACAAACCAGCTCAAGCACAGTATGGTTTCTTTTTGCTTGAGCCATTGCATAGACCCTGTCAGGCGTCGGTTTAACTGCCACTTCACCAGAGACAGAGAAGGAGGAGGAGGAGGAAGAGGGAGAGGTGGTGGTGGTGGAGCAGACAGACCTCATACAAGCAGCTTTCTGGAGGCGTGGTGGGTGAACAAGCTCCAGCACAGAGCCCCGTCTTGGATCCCTCCCAGCTGCAATCAGAGTTACCCAGTGTGCTGTGAAGAAAATGTAACGACCCTGTCCATGCTTGCTGGACCACATGTCTAAAGTCACATGCACCTTGTTGCTGACTGCCTTTCCCAATGACTGGATAACATTGTCTTCTACGTGCTGGTATAGTGCTGGAATGGCCTTGCATGAAAAGTAATGGCGTTTTGGAACCTGCCACTGTGGTACAGCACATTCAGCAAATTCATGGAAGGGAGCAGAGTCCACCAGCTGGAAAGGCAGCAGCTGCAATGCAAGTAATTTTGCTAAGCTGGCATTTAGACGCTGTGCTTGAGGATGGTTGGGACTATATTTTTTCTTACGCTGCAGCAGCTGCGGCAACGTAATCTGACTGCGTAAATGTTCAGCTGCTGGGATGATGTCACATTGTGAGGAAGGAACTGGTACATCCATTACTGTAGCATCATCCCTGTCAGTGGAGGTTGTAGGCAATGACATGGCAGGACATACAGTGGGGGTAGAGACAGATGAGGAGGAGGAGGACCTACGCAAAGTTTTGCGCCAACGGGATGTGTGGCAGGAGGTCATTTGTCACCTCAAGCACGTGGTACCCAAGTGTCCGGTGTCTATCCCACGCTTCAGCCTCATCTGACATAGATTACAAATAGCAACGGTGGGGTCTGCTGCACATTTCCTAAAGAACTCCCAGCAGACAGCAGAGTTCCTGCGTGTGTGCTTTGAGACAACAGCGCTCTGCACCAGAGCAGCTCTGACATGTGATGCCTTGGACTGGCTAGTGCTACGGTTGGTCATAGAGGATGTTGTGCCTCGTGTTTGCTGTGCCTCCTCCTCCCCCTCTTCCTCACTTGATTCCTCTGTTCGATCAGGCACCCAGGTGGAGTCAGTGACCTCCTCATCATTGTCATCATCATCCCCTATCTCCTCGTCACTGGAGCCAACTTGGCAGTATGCTGCAGCTGCTAGGGCAACATGAGTGCCAGTTATTTGTGTGTCATCACTGGCACCCCCTTCCTCTAGGTTGATTATACTCCCTTCCTCAACCTTAGAGATTGAATCAGAGCACTGTACTTGCTGAGCATCCTCAAGCAGCATGTCACTGTCATTGTAGTCAAACAATTCAGCTGACTCCTCCGTGTGTGATAGCGAGGCTACGGCAGTAGTAGCTGTGGACATGGAGGGCGGCTGCATTAGATGCTTTGGCAGCTGAGGTGGACTGTAAAGCACTAGAAGCCTGGCTGGCAGAGGACTCGGAGGATGAGGATGGCTTGGTTAGCCAATCCACCAAATCCTCTGTATGTTGCTGCTGCTTAAGATGGCCAGCACCAGTTAGAAAGGACAAGCGTGCCCCTGCAGAGGATGCACCACGTCCACCACGACCAAAGGCACAGCCTCCCGAAACAGAGGCTGCTTGCCCTCTTATCTGTGTCTGGGAGCGTCTGTCTGTCCTTTTTGTTCTTTCAGACATGGTGAGTGATATATAGATTAAATATATACAGAACTCTGATTCAACTCTGGTATAAAGATTAAAGATTTAAAGAACTCTGGTATAACTCAGTGAGACACCCTGATAGCTGGCAGCCAGTGACAAGACACAGATTACAAGTCTCAGACACCTCCTATAAATCAGTGAGACCCCCTGATGGGTGGCAGTGAGAAGCCACAGATTACAAATCTCAGAAACCTCTTATAAATCAGTGAGACCCCTTGATGGGTGGCAGTGAAACCTCCTATAAATCAGTGAGACCCCTTGATGGGTGGCAGTGAGAAGCCACAGATTACAAATCTCAGAAACCTCCTATAAATCAGTGAGACCCCTTGATGGGTGGCAGTGAGAAGCCACAGATTACAAGTCTCAGAAACCTCCTATAAATCAGTGAGACCCCCTGATGGGTGGCAGCCAGTGAGAACACACGGATTATAACAATTCCCAAACATTTTGTAGAAATTAGTGACCCCCAAAATACTTGCTGGCAGTGACAAGAGACAGATCACCTCAATTCCAAGATATTTAGTAAAATTAGTGACCCCCCCAAAATACTGCGTGGTACTGGCTGTGTGACAAGAGACAGATTACCTAAATTCCCAGATATTTGGTAGAAATGAGACCCCCAGACCCCCCAGTAGCGTGGCAGACCGGCAGGAAGAACACACAACAACAATCTCCTATGAAATCTCCTCTCAAATGTGTGCAGAAGCGCTGCGTGGAAACCTTATATAGTGTGCTGCGGGACTTAGCTCTGTGAGCCCATGATTGGGCAAAATTTACCCAATCAGGACTCTGAGCCGTGATTGGCATAGTGTTGAACCTGTCCTGCACCAGACCTGTGGTCAGGTGCAAGGCTGTAGCCAATTATGAGCTTCAGGCCAGTGGGACAGTGCATTGTGGGCCATTGTGATGCATTGTGGTCGAACTTGCTCCGAACACCCGGAAATGTTCGGAGTTCGCGATCTACCCGAACAGGCTAAGTTCGGGCCGAACTCCGAACTGTCCGAACCCGAACCGCTCATCCCTAATCCTGACCATGCAAAGCATCTCACTGACCATGTCCTGCACCATATCTACTGCCTGCCTTGTGCTTTTATAGGGTATCTGGTCTTACATAGGATTGTGCGCCTGGCCTGCCATCCTGTCCTGGAGTAATGAGACTCTTACCATACGTTCAGGATTGAATTCACTCAGGAAGGATAATGACCCTTTGCAGCCTGAATCTCAAAACCCCAATCTCAACCTTTTCTCAGAAAAGTGTCAAATCACACAATTTGCACAGTGTGTGTTTTTGATTCTTTTTCCTAACAAGGTATTTTGACCTACATGTTGAAATTTGGTGGTCAGCTCTTCAGGATTCCCGGTATTCCTGAGGCTCGCAGGTCAAGCAAAGGTGAAGCAGTTAAAGTCCGGCGTATGCTATGGATGGACGGTGCCCCCCCCCCACGGGGACAGTGAGAGAGTAAATGACAAATCCACTAGACGAGAGAACTCGTCGCCCCATGAAGATAGTGTGATGGGGGTCATTGCTCTCGTAGGCCTCAGGCTGGTCCAAAGACCAGAGGCAAGATATGATGCAAGACCCCCGCGTCATGACTAAGCAGGTCTTCCATGTTTACATTTTCTGACCCGGGAGGCTTCACTGATTCACCTGGAGAGGGGGATAAAATCTGCGCATTATTAGAGATATCTGGATGGGAGGGACATGCAGGACACAATACATTTATAATGACGGGATTAATTAAGTCAGTGTTATGCACAGACTGTGGTACATAGGCTGAAAAAAGACATGTGTCCATCGGGATCAGCCTCTCACACATCACCTACTGCTGTTGATCCAAAAGAAGGCAAAAAACCCCAGTCTGAAGCGTTCGCCAATATGCAACATACTGGGAAACATTCCTTCTTGCCCCCAGATGGCGTCAGATTCTCCTTGGATCAAGAAGCTTTTACCCACATATTAAATATTATAACCCTTAATATTCTGTGTCTGCAGGAAGTCATCCAGTCGCTGCTTAACCCTTAATATTCTGTGTCTGCAGGAAGTCATCCAGTCGCTGCTTAACCCTTAATATTCTGTGTCTGCAGGAAGTCATCCAGTCGCTGCTTAACCTTAATATTCTGTGTCTGCAGGAAGTCATCCAGTCGCTGCTTAACCCTTAATATTCTGTGTCTGCAGGAAGCCATCCAGTCGCTGCTTAACCCTTAATATTCTGTGTCTGCAGGAAGTCATCCAGTCGCTGCTTAACCCTTAATATTCTGTGTCTGCAGGAAGTCATCCAGTCGCTGCTTAACCCTTAATATTCTGTGTCTGCAGGAAGTCATCCAGTCGCTGCTTAACCCTTAATATTCTGTGTCTGCAGGAAGTCATCCAGTCGCTGCTTAACCCTTAATATTCTGTGTCTGCAGGAAGTCATCCAGTCACTGCTAAAAAGTCTGTACAGTCTCTGACCCAACCACCTCAACAGGCAGAGAATTCCACAGCTTTATTGTTCTCACTGTAAAATAACCCTTCCTATGCTTTCGGCTGAATTTCCTTTGGTCCAGTGTAAATGGGTGACCACATGTCCTGTGTATTGTAATGGGGGGGAGTAGCGCCCACTAGATAGTCGCAGAGTTGAGATCCTTAAGGGCAACAATACTTTATTGATTAACACAGAAATAGCACAAAATACAGTTTGTAACTCAAGAGCCAGGGGACTCAAAGGATTAGCTGAATTACCTCTAGGCTCCGAGGGTTTCAAGACTGACAGAAAGCCTAGGACACACTCAGAAACACAAAACATGGGATGACAGTCCGTGAAGTATTCAAGGTGCAGGGCAGTCAGAGATGCAGAAACCAATCGTTCTGGTAAATACTTGAGATTAGTAGATAGTGTCATGGAACGGACATAGGGGCTCTGACCAGCGAGCCCCAGAACTAACAGCCTGGGACATTTCAAAGACCTTTTTCTTTATTTCAGACTCTTTCGGTTTTGCGTGTTGAAATGAACAGTTATACCTTTTCTAGATGTGGTTTTATTGGTGTGATGAATTACCATGTATCCTGTATTGTATGAGTGTGGATTCAGATGTGTAATTGTGTGATGCATTTAAAGGTATTATATTTCCCCTTGGTTGCTAGGAGTGAAAGGCTGTGTTGAAATTCAATTGTATGCTAATTTCTGTGTGCATTAGCTCTGTGTGTGTGTAATCTGATGATGCAAGCATGCCATTGTATGCAAATTGAGTTCCCATTCAAGCCTGGGCATGTCTCCTTTGTGTGTGAGATGTTTAAATGCGTGTCCCATTTTGAGTAAAGAGTCAGTTCAACTGCGTTTGACTTGAAGCATACAGCCCCGTTTGGTGTCGTCATTTCATCGCTAAAATCACAGTGCAGGAGACACTCTGCGGTCTCCTAGCTCCCCACTACGCAGAACGGGTCAACTTAATTCGGCAGCACCATCTCGCCAAGTAACGCCAGGGTCATCTCAGGCCGCTCGAGACGCCGAGTGCCGTGACACTCGGTAGTCAGGCCTGACGCCATCAAGAGGGGGGTCAGATTGGAGCACACCCGCAGACGGATAACACCCCATCCCGTCACACTGGTGGCAAGCGGTGAGGATAGCTCTCTGCACTCCCAGAAGACCCTCATCATGGCAGCACATGCCAGTTATAAATGGGACACACTGCGGGGCATGCTGGAGGACCGTGGATGAACCGTGGGCTCAAAGAGCAAGGATGCCCTGGTCGAAGAATTGGCGGCCCTGGATCAGCAGACCAGGGACCTGCCCGCAACCTCACCACCGATCGTAGCTCAGGCGTCCAGCCCTGAAAACTCCTTACAGAGGAAGGTACAGCAGCGGGCAGCGGCTTGTGGAGCCGCGCCGACAGAAGCCACCTTCCAGAACTTCGTCCGGGACATCACCCATGAAGAAGAGCAGAAGCGGGTGCGCCAACATGAGATACGGCTGGCGGAAATCCAGTACCAACAGGGAGGAAACCCCAACTGGGAAAGACCAACAGCACAGAAGGTGCCCTTCCAGGCCTTCAAGAGCTTCAACGAGGCAGAGGAGGAAATAGAAAGTTTCCTCCAGGACTTTGAACGCTCGTGCCAACTACACGAGGTTCAACAGGCCATTTGGGTTGGGATCCTGGCGTGTAAACTAACAGGGCGGGCTGCGGAGGCCTACAGGACTGTCCCAGATGAAGAAGCCTGGGACTACGAACAGGTGAAACAAACCCTGCTGGCCCGTTTTGCCATCACCCCCGAAGCCAGCCGGATGAAATTCCGAAATTCCCGATAGCCCCACGGTACTACCCATGTGGAGTGGGCGTACCGGCTGCAACGGGACATGAAGACCTGGTTCGCCGGAAGCAAGGCTCGAACCCTCGAAGAAGTCACTCAGCTGTTCCTTCTTGAGCAGTTTTTCGACCACACCGCCCCGGCCGTGCGGGAGTGGGTGAGGGACAAGAAGCCCCAGACGGTGCAGCAAGCGGCCACCTGGGCCGATGAGTATACGGACACGTGCACGTCCCACGGGGGGGAACGACCTCCACCCTTCCAATCCACCCTACCACCTCCCCGTGCCACACCCCCACCTCCCCGGCCGGAGCCAACAACATGCTGGCCCACACCCTGGGTCCCAAACTGGGCCCCTTCCACGGCTACCATCCGTTGTTATGGGTGCGGCCAGATGGGCCACTACCGCCAGAACTGCCCCAACCAGCCGCCCCTTCCGCGGGGCCCAATCCGAGCCCCACCCGCGGCTCATTGTTACCAGGAGGAATCCCCATACTGGGACCCACAGGAGGAATGGGGGATGCTGCATGAGGCCGATCCCGTGCAGGCTGCATCCGCCGACAACAGCCAACACCACAGACAGGCGGTATGGATTAACGGGCGGGCCGCCGAAGGTCTCCGCGACTCCGGCACTACCATCACGCTTGTCCGGCCTCACCTGATTCCCCGAAAGGACCGGCTGGACCGCACCGTCGCTGTTCGCGTAGCCAGAGGCAAGGTGCTCCGACTCGCTACCGCCCGAATCCATTTGGATTGGGGGTCGGGGGAGGGATCCGTGCGGGTGGGGTTACTCGACCAACTACCGGCAGAAATCCTCCTGGGGAACGACCTGGGACGCTTGGTATCAGCCTACGCCACGGACGCGGCCGCCCCAGTGACCACCCGGCAACAAAGCCACCGGATCGACCAAGGCACTCCGGTCGGGACCCAGGTGAGACCAACCAGACCTCTCCGACCTCCCAAGCCTCCCAGACTTCCCCCCCCGACCGGACGAACCCACATCTCCTCGCCCGGACCACCCCCTCACGTGGAGCTCTCCAGCCACCCTCCGGCACCAGACCCAGACTGACCCCACCCTAGAAAGGTACCGCGACCGGGCCGGCCAGGGTCCCGGCGACGGACAGGACGACAGCATTGAGTGGGAAGATGGGCTACTGTATCGGTACACCAATAGGGGAGACGCTCAGAAACCACGGGCTCCCCACAAACAGCTAGTAGTACCGCAGGCCCCCAGAAAGGAACTCCTGAGACTGGCCCACGACATTCCCCTCGCCGGCCATCTAGGAATGGCCAAGACCCGACACCGGTTAACCCGAGCATTCTTCTGGCCTCGCCTTAGTGAGGATGTCCGGGATTACTGCCGCACCTGCCCGACCTGCCAGAAAACGGGGAAAACTGAGGACCACCCGAAAGCCCCCCTTCACCCCATGCCCATCATTCAAGAACCCTTTAGTCGGGTGGCGGTAGACATAATTGGTCCCTTACCCCGCCCCAGCGCCACCGGGAAGAGATATATTCTCACCGTGGTGGACTATGCCACCCGATACCCCGAGGCGGTGGTCCTGTCTAACATTCAGGCAGACACCGTCGCCGATGGCCTCCTACAGGTGTTCTCTAGGGTAGGATTTCCTCAGGAAATCTTGTCTGATCAGGGCTCCCAATTCACCGCTGAGCTAACCCAACAGCTCTGGCGTCTGTGCGGGGTTAAGGCACTTCACAGCGCCCCATACCACCCGCAGACGAACGGGCTGTGCGAGCGGTTTAATGGGACCCTGAAACAGCTCATCCGCGCTTACACCCAAGAGAGGAAAGACTGGGAGAAATACCTACCCCACCTGTTATTTGCCTACCGGGAGGTCCCCCAAGAGTCGACCGGGTTCTCCCCCTTCGAACTCCTGTACGGGCGACGGGTGTGAGGCCCCCTAGACTTAGTCCGGGTGCAGTGGGAGGGGGGACAGGAAGCCGAAGGGCTCCCCGCCGTGAGTTACGTCCTGGAGCTCCAAGAGCGCTTGACCGAACTCACGGCGATGGTTCAGGGGAACATGCAGGCAGCCCAGGCCCAGCAGAAGGCATAGTACGACCGCTCTGCCCGCAGCCGCTCATTTCTCGTGGGGCAGAAGGTCCTGGTGTTGAAACCACAGCGGCAGAACAAGCTGCAGGCGTCCTGGCAGGGCCCCTATCGGGTGGTCACCCAAGTGGGAGAGACCACCTACGTGGTTGTCAGCTGTACCGACACCAGGATCCAGCGGACGTTCCATGTCAATATGCTTAAGGCATACCACGAGCACCCCGAGACGGTATCTGCCATCTGCGCTCCTGCGACCGAGGAGGCAGAACAGTTCCCCCTGGTAGACCTCCCCGGGATAGACGGTCGGCCCTCAGGGGTGGAACAAGTGCAGCTAGGGGAAGGGTTGGGTCCCCATAAGCAGGAGCAGGCCAGGCAGCTGCTCCAAGAGCACCAGGAGCTCTTCTCCGCACTCCCTGGCTACACCAGCCGGGCCGTGCACCAGGTGGAAACCCCCGGCCAGCGTCCCCTTCGGCAACCAGCATACAGACTCCCGGAGGCAGTACGCGAATCCATGCGGGCTGAAATCCGGGAGATGCTGGAGCTTGGAGTTATCGAGCCCTCTGCCAGTCCATGGGCCTCGCCCGTAGTCCTGGTCCCCAAAAAGGATGGTACCACCCGGTTTTGTGTTGCCTACTGGAGGCTCAATGACTGCACTGTCACTGATGCTTACCCCATGCCCCGAGTCGACGAGCTGTTGGATCAGATCTCCCAGGGCCATTTCTTGACCACGGTAGATCTGTGCAAGGGGTACTGGCAGATTCCCCTTGCAGAGGAGGCGACCCCCAAGTTGGCCTTCATCACCCCGTTCGGCCTGTACCAGTTTCGGGTCATGCCGTTCGGGATGAAGAACGCCCCGGCCACTTTTCAGCGGTTGATCGATCGCCTCCTCGATGGCCTCCAGGAATTCGCTTACGCGTACCTGGACGACATCGCCATCTACAGCCAGACTTGGGAGGAACACCTTCACCATCTGGGGGTGGTATTCGCTCGGATAAGGGACGCCAACCTGACCCTTAAACCCGCGAAGTGTAGGATAGGGATGTCCGAGGTACAGTACCTCGGCCACCGGGTGGGTCGGGGAACCCAGCGTCCAGAACCGGCCAAGATAGAAGCCATTCTGGAGTGGCCCACCCCATCACCAAGACTCAGGTCCTTGCTTTCTTGGGCACGGCAGGGTACTACCGGAAATTCGTTCCCAACTATAGCGTCCTCGCCAAACCCCTGACCGACCTGACTAAGAAAACCCTGCCCCGCCAAGTCCTGTGGTCCCCGGAGTGCGAAACCACCTTCCAACAACTGAAGACCGCCCTAACCCAAGCACCCCTCTTGGCAGCTCCCAATTATAACAAACGCTTTATTGTCCATACAGACGCATCGATGTTCGGACTGGGAGCCGTACTAAGCCAAGTGGGGGGCGACGGGGGGGATCATCCGGTGGCTTACATCAGCCACAAACTCCTACCCCGGGAGGTGGGATACGCAGCGGTCGAGAAAGAATGTCTGGCCTTGGTTTGGGCCCTGCGAAAGTTCCAGCCGTATGTGTACGGGCGGTCCTTCACCGTAATGACGGATCACAACCCCCTGGTGTGGCTCAACCGGGCGGCGGGGGAGAACGGCCGCCTGTTGCGGTGGAGCCTGGCCCTCCAACCATTTAACTTTTCTATCCAATACCGGCCCGGGCCACAGAACGGGAATGCCGACGGTCTATCCCGGCAATCGGCCCGGGAACCCGGAGACCCAAGCTCCCCGACTTCCCCTATTTGACCCGTGTGGGTCCAACCGGGTCCGTCGGACTCGTTTGAAGGGGGGAGGAATGTCATGGAACGGACATAGGGGCTCTGACCAGCGAGCCCCAGAACTAACAGCTTGGGACATTTCAAAGACCTTTTTCTTTATTTGAGACTCTTTCGGTTTTGCGTGTTGAAATGAACAGTTATACCTTTTCTAGATGTGGTTTTATTGGTGTGATGTATTACCATGTATCCTGTATTGTATGAGTGTGGATTCAGATGTGTAATTGTGTGATGCATTTAAAGGTATTATATTTCCCCTTGGTTGCTAGGAGTGAAAGGCTGTGTTGAAATTCAATTGTATGCTAATTTCTGTGTACATTAGCTCTGTGTGTGTGTGTAATCTGATGATGCAAGCATGCCATTGTATGCAAATTGAGTTCCCATTCAAGCCTGGGCATGTCTCCTTTGTGTGTGAGATGTTTAAATGCGTGTCCCATTTGAGTAAAAAGTCAGTTCAACTGCGTTTGACTTGAAGCATACAGCCCCGTTTGGTGTCGTCATTTCATAGCTAAAATCACAGTGCAGGAGACACTCTGCGGTCTCCTAGCTCCCCACTACGCAGAACAGGTCAACTTAATTCGGCAGCACCATCTCGCCAAGTAACGCCAGGGTCATCTCAGGCCGCTCGAGACGCCGAGTGCCGTGACACTCGGTAGTCGGGCCTGACGCCATCAAGAGGGGGTCAGATTGGAGCACACCCGCAGACGGATAACACCTCATTCCGTCACAGATACCTGGTGACTCTCGGAAGTTACTGGCTTGCATACAGGATTGTTATTGCTAATATGTACAGAGATGCGATTAGAAATAACATTAAACAGAAATAAACAATCGTTTTTTATCGTGGTCTTTGCAAAAACATTAACATGAGTAGTAGCCTGGGCAAAGGGACCCCGGAGGGTTACAAACGATACCCCTAAACGTGATGGGACAGAACCCAAACAGCGAGTGATCAACCCAGCAACCAGCTTGGGGTTAAATCACTAAAACACGCAAACAGCGTAATACACACGATAGAGAGAGAGTGGTCAAAGCCAAGCCGGGTCAAATAACAGGAGCAGGAATCTCATACAAAGCAGAGTTGTCAACAGTAAATTCAATCAGATACAGGAAGTAGCGGATGCGTGAAACAAACTCCACAACAGGGCGACGAGGCAACTCCTCGAGCCCTGTTTTAAAGCCGGCGGCTCCTGCTGACCACACCTGACCCCGCCCCGCAGATGCCGATCAGCCAGCAGAAAGTGCTGGCACCCGGCCAGCCAGCGGTCCCCCTTCCTGCCCAGACCCCCCAGGGAGTAGAGCGGGGGCTGAGGATGTAACATGTATAGTCCTGTTAATGAATAGGTTTCCAGACAATGGTTTATAATGGCCCCGTATATATTTATATAAAGTTATCAGATCCCTCTGAGGCCCCGTATTTATTTATATAAAGGTTATCAGACCCCATCTGAGGCCCCGTATATTTTTATATAAGGTTATCAGATCCCTCTGAGGCCCCGTATATATTTATATAAAGTTATCAGATCCCTCTGAGGCCCTGTATATATTTATATAAAGTTATCAGTCCCCTCTGAGGTCCCGTATTTATTTATATAAGGTTATCAGATCCCTCTGAGGCTCCGTATATATTTATATAAGGTTATCAGACCCCATCTGAGGCCCCGTATATTTTTATATAAGGTTATCAGATCCCTCTGAGGCCCTGTATATATTTATATAAAGTTATCAGACCCCTCTGAGGTCCCGTATTTATATATATAAAGTTATCAGATCCCTCGAAGGCCCTGGATATATTTATATAAGGTTATCAGACACCTCTAAGGCTGGGTGGAGTAGAGGTAACATCACTGCTCTGCGTGGAGAGAGCCTGTGGAGACATGGGTTCGATCCCAGCAAACAACCTCTCCAGTAAGTGTCCTTGGGCAAGACACCTAACGGTACATACTCGCTACCCAAGGCATACTGAAAACCAGAGAAATCTCAATGTATCCTTCCTGGTAAAATACTTTCTCATATATGGTTACCAGACCCCTCTGAGGCGCCGTTTCTCTAAACTAAACAGGTTTAAGCTTGTTAGTCTTTCCTCGTAACTTAACCCTTCCATTCCCCTTATTAATTTAGTCGCCCGTCTCTGCACTTTTTCTAGCCCTATAATATCCTTTTTTAAGACAGGTGCCCAAATTCACATGGCATATTCAAGGTGCGTCTGACCATTGATTTATACAGAGGCTAAACTATGTTTTCATCCCAAGAGTGAACTCCCCTTTTAATGCCGATACCTTGCTGGCCTTGGCGGCTGCTGTTTGACATTGCACATTGTTACTTAGTTTGAAGTCTAACAGGGTTATTCAGAGAGAGGTGAAAAGCAGGAGAATGACTGGAGAATGGAAAATTCTAGGCCTAAATGGCCGATTTGGAACGTGAGATAAATGGGAGAATTTTTCTGGTTTGGCTATTTTGACCTAGAATTTTCCATTCTCCAGTTATTCTCCTGCTTTTCACCGCTCTCTGAATAACCCTGTAGGATTATTCCCAAATCCTTCTCCTGCTTGGATTTCCCTAACTCCGTACCATTTAGGGTATAAATTACTTGTGTGTTCTTCACTCCAAAGTGCATAACTTTGCATTTATCTACATTAAATTTCATCTGCCATTTAAGTGCCCAGTCCCCCAATCTATCTAAATCCCTCTGCAGCGAAGTAACATCCTGCTCACATTGTATTACTTTTCCTAGTTTTGTGTCATCTGCAAACACTGATACATGACTTTCAATGCCTATCTCAAGGTCATTTATATATAAATTGAATAGAATTGGTCCTATAACAGACCCCTGAGGGGACTCGGTGATCTGATAAATTTGGTCGTCAGGTCCAGTGTTGCTCTCTGTAGACTGTAGACGTGTGAGAGTTGCGGGATGCGAGAGGTACCGGATGTGAGGTAGATGAGCCTGGCAGAGGTGTGTTCATTACAGAACGCAGAGGGAGAATCTGGGATCTCTTTAGGCCAGTGAGAAATGGGTTACAGTAATCAAGATGGGAGATAACCAGCAAGATAAAATCACACTTTAATGCTGAATTGAGGAATATGTTACCAGATTGTGGGTCAGATTCTGTGAGTACATGAGGCACCCCAGTGAGACTGACACAAAGTATGGCTCCTCAGTGAAGTTCAAGGTTATTTTGGAATAACACAAGCGTTAAATCTGCAACCTGGCCTTAATGCACCTTCATGTCACTTAGCCTTAATGTCACTTGGTTGTCATGTCACACCTTTATGTCACATGGACTTCACATCGCCTGATCTTCATGTCACTTTCATGTCATTTTGCCGTCATGTCACCTGGCGCTCATGTCACTTGGATATAGTGTCACCCTCATTGGCATCTGGCATTCATGATGCTGTGATGTCATCATCATGTGCATAAAAATAAGGAAGGTTTCTGAGGCATAAAAATGAACGGAACTTACCAGTTAGGAGACTCAGCTGCAGGTAGGCAGCGCATGCAGGAACCGACTACCGGACCGTGTAAACACAGAACACCGGACCGTGTAAACACAGAACACCGGACCGTGTAAACAAAGAACAACGGACCGTGTAAACACAGAACACCGGACCGTGTAAACACAGAACACCGGAGCGTGTAAACACAGAACACCGGACCGTGTAAACACAGAACACCGGAGCGTGTAAACACAGAACAACGGACCGTGTAAACACAGAACACCGGAGCGTGTAAACACAGAACAAGACCGTGTAAACACAGAACAACGGACCGTGTAAACACAGAAAAAGGGACCGTGTAAACACAGAACACCGGAGCGTATAAACACAGAACACCGGAGCGTGTAAACACAGAACAACGGACCGTGTAAACACAGAACACCGTACCGTGGAAACACAGAACACCGGAGCGTGTAAACACAGAACACCGGACCGTGTAAACACAGAACAACGGACCGTGTAAACACAGAACAACGGACCATGTAAACACAGAACACCGGAGCGTGTAAACACAGAACAACGGACCGTGTAAACACAGAAAACCGGACCGTGGAAACACAGAACACCGGACCGTGTAAACACAGAACACCGGACCGTGTAAACACAGAACACCGGACCGTGTAAACACAGAACACCGGACCGTGTAAACACAGAACACCGGACCGTGTAAACACAGAACACCGGACCGTGTAAACAAAGAACACCGGACCGTGTAAACACAGAATACCGGACCGTGTAAACACAGAACACCGGACCGTGTAAACACAGAACAACGGACCGTGTAAACACAGAACAACGGACCGTGTAAACACAGAACACCGGAGCGTGTAAACACAGAACACCGGACCGTGTAAACACAGAACAACGGACCGTGTAAACACAGAAAACTGGACCGTGTAAACACAGAACACCGGAGCGTGTAAACACAGAACACCGGAGCGTGTAAACACAGAACAACGGACCGTGTAAACACAGAAAACCGGACCGTGTAAACACAGAACACCGGAGCATGTAACACAGAACACCGGACCGTTAAACACAGAACACCGGACCGTGTAAACACAGAACACCGGAGCGTGTAAACACAGAACAACCGGACCGTGTAAACACAGAAAACCGTACCGTGTAAACACAGAACAACCGGACCGTGTAAACACAGAAACCGACCGTGTACACAGAACAACGGACCGTGTACAGATAAACCAGAGAAACAGAATACCAGACCGTGTAAACACAGAACAACGGACCGTGTAAACACAGAACAACGGACCGTGTAAACACAGAACACCGACCGTGTAAAAAAGAACACAAACACGGTGTAGAAACACAGAAGAGAAGGAGAAAAACACAGACCGTGACAAAACAGAACACGGACCGTGTAAACACAGAACACCGGAGCGTGTAAACACAGAACACCGGAACCGTGTAAACACAGAACAACGGACCGTGTAAACACAGAAAACCGGACCGTGTAAACACAGAACACCGGAGCATATAAACACAGAACACCGGAGCGTGTAAACACAGAACAACGGACCGTGTAAACACAGAACAACCGTACCGTGGAAACACAGAACACCGGAGCGTGTAAACACAGAACACCGGACCGTGTAAACACAGAACAACGGACCGTGTAACACAGAACAACGGACCGTGTAAACACAGAACACCGGAGCGTGTAAACACAGAACAACGGACCGTGTAAACACAGAAAACCGGACCGTGGAAACACAGAACACCGGACCGTGTAAACACAGAACACCGGACCGTGTAAACACAGAACACCGGACCGTGTAAACACAGAATACCGGACCGTGTAAACACAGAACACCGGACCGTGTAAACACAGAACACCGGACCGTGTAAACACAGAACACCGGACCGTGTAAACAAAGAACACCGGACCGTGTAAACACAGAATACCGGACCGTGTAAACACAGAACACCGGACCGTGTAAACACAGAACAACGGACCGTGTAAACACAGAACAACGGACCGTGTAAACACAGAACACCGGAGCGTGTAAACACAGAACACCGGACCGTGTAAACACAGAACAACGGACCGTGTAAACACAGAACACCGGACCGTGTAAACACAGAACACCGGAGCGTGTAAACACAGAACACCGGACCGTGTAAACACAGAACAACGGACCGTGTAAACACAGAACACCGGACCGTGTAAACACAGAACAACGGACCGTGTAAACACAGAAAACCAGACCGTGTAAACACAGAACACCGGAGCGTGTAAACACAGAACACTGGAGCGTGTAAACACAGAACAACGGACCGTGTAAACACAGAAAACCGGACCGTGTAAACACAGAACACCGGAGCGTGTAAACACAGAACACCGGACCGTGTAAACACAGAACACCGGAGCGTGTAAACACAGAACACCGGAGCGTGTAAACACAGAACAACGGACCGTGTAAACACAGAAAACCGTACCGTGTAAACACACAACACCGGACCGTGTAAACACAGAACACCGGACCGTGTAAACACAGAACAACGGACCGTGTAAACACAGAATACCGGACCGTGTAAACACAGAATACCGGACCGTGTAAACACAGAACACCGGAGCGTGTAAACACAGAACAACGGACCGTGTAAACACAGAACACCGGACCGTGTAAACACAGAACACCGGAGCGTGTAAACACAGAACACCGGACCGTGTAAACACAGAACAACGGACCGTGTAAACACAGAAAACCGGACCGTGTAAACACAGAACACCGGAGCATATAAACACAGAACACCGGAGCGTGTAAACACAGAACAACGGACCGTGTAAACACAGAACACCGTACCGTGGAAACACAGAACACCGGAGCGTGTAAACACAGAACACCGGACCGTGTAAACACAGAACAACGGACCATGTAAACACAGAACACCGGAGCGTGTAAACACAGAACAACGGACCGTGTAAACACAGAAAACCGGACCGTGGAAACACAGAACACCGGACCGTGTAAACACAGAACAACGGACCGTGTAAACACAGAAAACCGGAGCGTGTAAACACAGAACACAGGACCGTGTAAACACAGAACACCGGACCGTGTAAACACAGAACACCGGACCGTGTAAACAAAGAACACCGGACCGTGTAAACACAGAACAACGGACCGTGTAAACACAGAACACCGGACCGTGTAAACACAGAACACCGGACCGTGTAAACACAGAAAACCGGAGCGTGTATTTGTTTTTGTCCAGGACCAAGGACAAAGCAGGCGGCTGAGGATCATAGGTGATGGCACAAGTCCCAGGTCAGGACAGGCCGCTGTAGATCACAGGTGATTACACAAGCAGCAGCCGAGGATCATTAGGGTCAGGGAACTAGTTCACGTGAGGTCAGTAAGACAGGCTAGGTCACACAGCAGATCAGGACAGGAATAACAATATCTGGCAGTAAAGGTCTGTGATTACGGAGCAATTTCTCACTGATGCTGATCTATATATGGCGCTAACAGACAGGGTGAAGGTGACGTCAGATGCAGAGGAGGTCCCGAGCGTGGCTTTCAATACCACACAGAGAAGGTCCCAGGCACGGCTTTCCATACCACGCAGATGAGGTCCCAGACACGGCTTTCCATACGGCGCAGAGGAGGTCCCAGGCACAGCTTTCAATACGGCGCAGAGGAGGTCCCAGGCACGGCTTTCCATACCACGCAGAGGAGGTCCCAGCCACTGCTTTCCATACCGCGCAGAGGAGGTCCCAGCCACGGCTTTCCATACCGCACAGAGGAGGTCCCAGCCACGGCTTTCCATATCACACAGAGGAGGTCCCAGACAAGGCTTTCCATACCGTGCAGCGGAGGTCCCAGCCATGGCTTTCCATACTGCGCAGAGGAGGTCCCAGCCACGGCTTTCCATACCGCGCAGAGGAGGTCCTAGCCATGGCTTTCCATACCGCGCAGAGGAGGTCCCAGCCATGGCTTTCTATACCGCGCAGAGGAGGTCCCAGCCATGGCTTTCCATACTGCGCAGAGGAGGTCCCAGGCACGGCTTTCTATACCGCGCAAAGGAGGTCCCAGGCACGGCTTTCTATACCGCGCAAACGAGGTCGCAGACACGGCTTTCTATACCGCACAGAGGAGGTTCCAGGCACGGCTTTCCATACCGCGCAGAGGAGGTCCCAGGCACAGCTTTTCATACTGCGCAGAGGAGGTCCTAGGCACGGCATTTCATACTGCGCAGAGGAGGTCCCAGGCACGGCTTTCTATACCGCGCAAAGGAGGTCCCAGGCACGGCTTTCTATACCGCGCAAACGAGGTCGCAGACACGGCTTTCTATAACGCACAGAGGAGGTTCCAGGCACGGCTTTCCATACCGCGCAGAGGAGGTCCCAGCCACGGCTTTCCATACCGCGCAGAGGAGGTCCCAGGCACAGCTTTTCATACTGCGCAGAGGAGGTCCTAGGCACGGCATTTCATACTGCGCAGAGGAGGTCCCAGGCACGGCTTTCCATACCGCGCAGAGGAGGTCCCAGGCACGGCATTTCATACTGCGCAGAGGAGGTCCCAGGCACAGCTTTTCATACTGCGCAGAGGAGGTCCCAGGCACGGCTTTTCATACTGCGCAGAGGAGGTCCCAGGCACGGCTTTTCATACTGCGCAGAGGAGGTCCCAGGCACGGCATTTCATACTGCGTAGAGGAGGTCCCAGGCACGGCATTTCATACTGCGCAGAGGAGGTCCCAGGCACGGCATTTCATACTGCGCAGAGGAGGTCCCAGGCACGGCTTTTCATACTGCGCAGAGGAGGTCCTAGGCACGGCATTTCATACTGCGCAGAGGAGGTCCCAGGCACGGCATTTCATACCAGCAGAGGAGGTCCCAGGCACGGCTTTCCATAGTGCGCAGAGGAGGTCCCAGGCACGGCTTTTCATACTGCGCAGAGGAGGTCCCAGGCACGGCATTTCATACTGCGCAGAGGAGGTCCCAGGCACGGCTTTTCATACTGCGCAGAGGAGGTCCCAGGCACGGCATTTCATACTGCGTAGAGGAGGTCCCAGGCACGGCATTTCATACTGCGCAGAGGAGGTCCCAGGCACGGCATTTCATACCAGCAGAGGAGGTCCCAGGCACGGCTTTCCATAGTGCGCAGAGGAGGTCCCAGGCACGGCATTTCATACCAGCAGAGGAGGTCCTAGGCACGGCATTTCATACCAGCAGAGGAGGTCCCAGGCACGGCATTTCATACCAGCAGAGGAGGTCCTAGGCACGGCATTTCATACCAGCAGAGGAGGTCCTAGGCACGGCATTTCATACCAGCAGAGGAGGTCCCAGGCACGGCATTTCATACCAGCAGAGGAGGTCCCAGGCACGGCATTTCATACCAGCAGAGGAGGTCCTAGGCACGGCATTTCATACCAGCAGAGGAGGTCCCAGGCACGGCATTTCATACCAGCAGAGGAGGTCCTAGGCACGGCATTTCATACCAGCAGAGGAGGTCCCAGGCATGGCATTTCAGACCAGCAGAGGAGGACCCAGACACGGCTTTCCATACCGCACAGATACATATGCTCCCAGAGGCCCACCATACCCAGTGATACATGTTGTGTTTTCAGAAATATGTCTGCACCTCTCATTATTATATTATACAGATGAAACAGATATACCTCGTAACAATATCCACATCATAATACCCAGTGACGCCCCCATCTCCCATCGGCATAACAGGAAACTGGCGAGTCCTGTTCCAGCACGGGATCCTCCACACACAGATTCATTGAGTTTATGGTGTGTGGTCAACATGAAGATATACACACTTAGACCATGGAACTGAGCAGACTCTGGTCTGACGGCAGGAAAAGTGTGACAGAATTGTCCATTATGGCAGCCTGGGGAGCACGGCGGTGGCATCCTGTATGATCTAGTATGAGTGGGCATTAATATGTTGGTGGATTCTTTCCAGTATCATAAACCTCCACTTTCCAGCACTGTTGAAAGTTCAGAGGGCGCTCACTGTTTGAATCCACACCATGGTTTATATGGGATTTATTGACGTATTTATGAAAGGAATGGTGACATATTCATGACATGGTCCGTAAAGCCCAGGTTTGTGCACAACGTGGAGGAGGAGGAGAACAAAAGCCCTGGTTTTACCCGATAAAACACTCATTACAGATGGTCTGCTTCATGTGTGTTTGTGTGTTATAGTATCTGCCCATTGGCACCACCAATTCACTGGTATGTGTTGTCCTCTTGGAACAGTATGAGTGGTGGTACGAAGTGTTAGGACCTTCACCGTCAGGTCCAGGTCACAGGGCAAGGTGAATGAATGGATTTACTGAAGTCTATACCAGCGCTGGTGGTATCCGCATGTTGAGTCTCCACCCTAACCACCACCAAATCCTAGAGGTTCCGCTTTTGCCATTTTTGTCAGTGAACCTACCTGCCACATATAATGGAGATAAAGCGGGCGCAGGAACTTTAACAAGAGCTGGATCTGCTGGAACAGTCACAAGGCTGAAGACAATGCAATGGGTCAACAGATTCTGTGGCAAGAGATGGGTCTAGACCACTGAGCATTCAGCCATAATCCAAAATACAGAGCGTCAGCAGAAAACCATCAGACTGGAACAGGAGCAAATAGAGTGAACGAGAGATCCTCCTCAAGATCAGATCAGGTGAACAAGAGATCCTCCTCAAGATCAGACCAGGTGAACAAGAGATCTTCCTCAAGATCAGATCTGGTGAAAAAGAAATCTTCCTCAAGATCAGATCTTGTGAACAAGAGATCTTCCTCAAGATCAGATCTGGTGAACATCAAAATCCTCCTCATGATCAGACTGAGTAAAGAGAATGTGTGACTCAAGAAGGGATTGGGTGATTACTAGTAGGGAGGAGCTGTTCGGTTCGATATGTTCGGAGTTCGATTCAAACATCGCCCGTTCGGATGTTCGCAAACTCCGAACATTTCCGCGTGTTCGCCACATGTTCACCCACAATGCACTTTTCCACTGACCTGAAGCTTGTAATTGGCTACAGCCTTGCACCTGACCACAGTTTAGGTGCAAGACAGGTGCAAGACTATGCCAATAATGGCTCAGAGTCCTGATTGGGCAAATTTTGCCCAATCATGGGCTCACAGGGCTAAGTTCCGCAGCACACTATGTAAGGCTTCACACAGCCTTCAGCCCCAGCACGTGTTTTTTGAGAGGAGATTGTTAGTGTTAGTGTGTGTTCTCACTGCCACCAGCTATTGTGGGGGGGTCTCACTTCTACAAAATATCTGGGAACTGTTCTAATCTTTGTGTTCTCATTGCCAGCAACTATTTTGGGGGTCTCATTTCTACAAAATATCTGGGAATTGTTGTAATCTTTGTGTTCTCACTGCCAGCAGCAATTGTGGGGTTCTCACTTCTAGAAGATGTCTGGGAATTGTGGTAATCTGTGTGTTCTCACTGCCACCAACTATTGTGGGAGTCTCATTTCTACAAAATATCTGGGAATTGTTGTAATCTGTGTGTTCTCACTGCCACCCATCACGGGGTCTCACTGATTTATAGGAGGTTCCTGGGAATTGTAATTTGTGTCTTGTCACTGCCACCCATCAGGGGGTCTCACAGATTTATAGGAGGTTTCTGGGAATTTTAATCTGAGTCTTGTCACTGGCTGCCAGCTATCAGGGTGTCTCACTGAGTTATACCAGCGTTCTGGAAATCTTTAATCTAGATAACACAGTTTAATCAGAGTTCTGCATATCTCCAATTTTTATAACAGATTTGAATCAGAGTTCTGTATATCTTTAATCTATATATCACTCACCATGTCAGAAAGACCAAAAAGGACAGGCAGACGCTCCCAGACACAGATAAGAGGGCAAGCAGCCTCTGTGTCGGGAGGCTGTGCCTCTGGTCGTCGTGGACGTGGTGCAACCTCTGCAGGGGCACGCTTGTCCTTTCTAACTGGTGCTGGCCGTCTTAAGCAGCAACAACATACAGAGGATTTGGTGGATTGGCTAACCAGGCCATCCTCATCCTCCCAATCCTCTGCCAGCCAGGCTTGTTGTGATTTACAGTCCACCTCAGCTGCCAAAGCATCTAATGCAGCCTTCATGTCCACAGCTACTCCTGCCGTAGCCTCACTATCACACACGGAGGAGTCAGCTGAATTGTTTGACTACAATGACAGTGATATGCTGCTAGAGGATGTGCAGCAAGTACAGTGCTCTGATTCGATCTCTGAGGTTGAGGAAGGGAGTATAATCAACCTAGAGGAAGGGGGTGCCAGTGACACACAAATAACTGGCACTCATGTTGCCCCAGCAGCTGCAGCATACTGCCAAGTTGGCTCCAGTGATGAGGAGATAGGGGGTGATGACAATGATGATATGGTCACTGACTTCACCTGGGTGCCTGATCGAACAGAGGAGTCAAGTGAGGAGGAGGCACAACAAACACGAGGCACAACGTCCTCTATGACCAACCGTAGCCAGTCCAAGGCATCAGATGTCAGAGCTGCTCAGGTGCAGAGCGCTGTTGTCTCAAAGCACACATCCAGGAACTCTGCTGTCTGGGAGTTCTTTAAGAAATGTGCAGCAGACCGTACCGTTGCTATTTGTAATCTATGTCAGATGAGGATCAAGTGTGGGAAAGACATCCCACGCTTGGGTACCATGTGCTTGAGGCGACAAATGACCACCTGCCATGCATCCCGTTGGCACAATAATTTGCATAGGTCCTCCTTCTCCTCATCTGTCTCTACCCCCACTATATGTCCTGCCATGTCATTGCCTGCTACAACCTCCACTGACAGGGATAATGCAACAGTAATGGGTGTACCAGGTCATTCTTCACAATGTGACAGCATCCCATCAGCTGAAGATTTACGCAGTCAGATTACGTTGCCCCAGCTGCTGCAGCGTAAGAAAAAATATAGTCCCAACCATCTACAAGCACAGCGTCTAAATGCCAGTTTAGCAAAATTACTCGTATTACAGCTGCTGCCTTTCCAGCTGGTGGACTCTGCTTCCTTCCGTGAATTTGCTGAATGTGCTGTACCACAGTGGCAGGTTCCAAAACTCCATTTATTTTCACGGAAGGCCATTCCAGCACTATACCAGCACGTGGAACACAATGTTATGGAGTCATTGGGAAAGGCAGTTAGCAGCAAGGTGCACATGACTTTAGACACATGGTCCAGCAAGCATGGACAGGGCTGTTACATTTCCTTCACGGCACACTGGGTAACTCTGATTGCAGCTGGGAGGGATCAAAGACAGGGCTCTGTGCTGGAGCTTGTTCATCAACCACGCCTCCAGAAAGCTGCTTGTATGAGGTCTGTCTGCTCCACCACCACCTCTCCCTCTTCCTCCTCCCCCTTCTCTGTCTCTGACGAAGTGGCAGTTAAACCGACGTGTGACAGGGGCTACGCAATGGCTCAAGCAAAAAGATGCCATACTGCGCTTGAGCTGGTTTGTTTAGGGGACAGGAGCCACACCGGGCCAGAAATTCTGTCAGCTCTGCAGGGGCAGGTGCAGAGATGGTTAACACCACGCCAGCTTCAGCTGGGAATGGTCGTCTGTGATAATGGCAGAAACCTTCTCTCCGCCCTACGCTAGGGTAAGTTGACGCATCTACCATGCCTAGCACACGTCCTAAATCTGGTGGTACAGCGTTTCCTAACCAGGTACCTAGGGCTGGCAGAGCTTCTCGGCAAGGCCAGAAAAGTCTGCATCCACTTCAGACGGTCATTCCCAGCAAGTGTTCGCCTGGCAGAATTTCAAAGAGAATTCCACCTTCCCACAAACCGTCTGATCTGTGACATGCCCACTAGGTGGATATCGACATTAGCAATGCTGCAGCATCTTCACAAGCAGCAGAGGACCATCAACGAGTACCTGTGTGAGTATGGCACAAGGACAGGTTCAGGTCAACTTGTTTTTTTTCCCGCCCCCACAGTGGCTGTTGATCAAGGATGCATGCACTGCAGGGGCGGATCCAGGGGGGGGCAACGGGGCAATTGCCCCCCGAGATTTGGCCCGGGGGTTGAGGGACCCAGATGCCGGGCAGCGCGAGAGAGCCTGCCCGGTCTTGAACAGTCCGTCCTGTGAAGTGGATGCGGCTGTGTGCGTGCGCAGCCGGTCACGTGGTCCGGCTAATCAGGTGGTACTGAGTCTCTGTACCACCTGACTGGCCGGACCGCGTGACCGGCTGCGCACGCACACAGCCGCATCCACTTCACAGGACGGACTGTTCAAGATCGGGCAGGCGCTCCCGCGCTGCCCGGCATCTGGGTCCCCTCAACCCCCTGCCGGAGCTGGGGCAACAATCCAGGTGAGAGCTGGGGCAAATCCATGACCTGGGGGCAAATCCATGACCTGGGGGCAAATCCATGTGTGACCTGGGGGCAAATCCATGAGCTGGGGCAAATCCATGTGCTGGGCAAATCCATGTGCTGGGGCAAATCCATGAGCTGGGGGCAATCCATGAGCTGGGGGCAAATCCATGAGCTGGGGGCAAATCCATGACCTGGGGGCAAATCCATGACCTGGGGGCAAATCCATGACCTGGGGGCAAATCCATGAGCTGGGGCAAATCCATGAGCTGGGGCAAATCCATGAGCTGGGCAAATCCATGAGCTGGGGCAAATCCATGAGCTGGGGGCAAATCCATGAGCTGGGGGCAAATCCATGAGCTGGGGCAAATCCATGAGCTGGGGCAAATCCATGACCTGGGGGCAAATCCTTGAGCTGGGCAAATCCTTGAGCTGGGGGCAAATCCATGTGTGAGCTGGGGGCTCTCTGCTCCTCTAGATTGTAAAATCCGGGGTGCCCTCTGCTCCTCTAGATTGTAAGCTCCTGGGTGCCCTCTGCTCCTCTAGATTGTAAGCTCCTGGGTGCCCTCTGCTCCTCTAGATTGTAAGCTCCTGTGAGCCGGGCCCTCTGTAAATTCTCGTGAGTCGGGCTCTCTGCTAAAACACCTTATTTTCTGTAAGTGCCCCTCCCGAGACTAGTCTCTGGATCCGCCCCTGATGCACTGTACTGTCCCCATTTGAGGAGGCAACGAGGATGGTGAGCAGGGACAGTGCATGCATCAGTGACACAATTCCTTTAGTGTTCCTGCTGGAGCACACTCTGCGGGGAATTATAGATGTGGCACTAGAGGCAGAGCAGCAGGAGGAAAAGGAGGCCTTCCCTAGCTCTCAAGGCCCCAGGCTTTATGCAGACAGCATTCCTGCGGGTCCTCCGATCAGACACGAGGAGGATAAGGAGGAATATTTAAGTAGTGGGGGCATTGAATGTGGGGATTCCTCAAGGGAGGGTTTTGTGTGCCCAGAAACCCAAGGACTAGTACTTGGCTGGGAGGAGGAAGTGCACGATGGGGTCATCCTCATTGACCAGGAAGACTCGGAAGCTAATGCCACCTCCAACCTACGCTGCATGGGCTCCCTTATCCTGCAAAGCCTGGTAAAGGACCCCAGGATTCATGCTATCAAGGAGAGGGATCATTACTGGTTGGCAAGCCTTCTTGATCCACGATACAAGGATAAAGTTGCAGAGCTCATCCTGCCCTCACAGAGGGAGGACAGGATGAAAAAACTTGAAGACGCTCAAAAGCGACACTTGTGTAACAACTTTCCAGGCACTGGTAGGTTACCAAGTGATGTCACAGGTGCTTCTGAGGCTGCGGTTGATCAGAGGAAGAGCGGTGAAAGGGGCCGCTTGACTGATGCCTTTTTAAATTTTTTTTAGTCGACGATGCCCAGGGACGTCAAACGTAGGCACCCATTGCCAGTGTCTTCACCATATGGTGCAGGACTACCTAGGGGCAAGGGCAGACCTGGATACCTTTACAGCAGATGATTCACTGGCTTACTGGGTGTTGAGATTGGATCACTGGCCAGAACTTAGCCAATATAATATGCAGCTACTAGGTTGCCCTTCATCCAGCGTGCTTTCTGAAAGGACGTTCAGTGTCGCTGGAGGTTTTGTCACAGACAAAAGAGTGCATCTGTCCACCGACTCTGTAGACCGGCTGACATTTATAAAAATAAATCAGTCCTGGATCAGCAGCTATCAATCCCCTGATGCTGACGTAACTGAATAGATCGGGGATCTCTTCTGCATTCACAAAACCTCCACCACTGCACTCTTCCACAATACCACAAAGGGGTTACGGTGTGTGAAGGCACTTGCTGCCAAAGGCACAATATTTGGGTGCACTGCTACTGACGCCTATATTACCAGATTCATATAATTTTAATATTGGACCACAGGGTCCAACCCTGCACTCTTCTACAATACCACAGAGGGGTTACGGTGTGACGCAATTTTAAAGCACCTATTGTTACTTTCATCCAAAGCCTGCATAAGTTTCACCATAATTTAGCCAAAAAATCACTAAACTTGTTCTGCGTGTCCTAAAACGTCTCCTCTTTTCATACAGGCTGCCGCCCAAAGCAGTTGTTTATGAATAGATTAAAGGAAAACCATTTACCGTCATTTGAAATGTCAATTTTTTGTTTTTAAATGTTTCTATACATCCTACAAATCCGCCACTTCATGGGCAGGTTATGGGGACCTCCTACGCACGATATTTGAAGGAATTTTTCGTTTTTATTTTTAACCCTTATTTCATGGAAAACTCACTGTTCCTTTAAAAACGTATTTTTTTAAACTTTTTGTCTTTGTTTCCTGTCCCGCAGGGCACTACCCGGACCCCCATACATCTTTTATGGCAAATATCTAGCATATATGCCCTCTTGCAGGGCACTCTAAAAATCGAACTTTCGAGTCCAATTGACTTGCATTGAGTTCAGTTCGTGTTCGCTTTCAAACTCGAACGTTTGAAATTGTTCGAGTTCGAATGCGAACCGAACACAGGGGTGTTCGGCTCATCCCTAATTACTAGGTCAAATTAATGCACAGGTAGAGGCCTGAATAAGGATTCAGCGTTAAACATTTTTTAGATACATAAATGAGAAAAGAAGAATAAAACAAGGATTAGTTAGATTAAAAACAAAGGTATGTAGAAGAGGATAAAAGTCTCGCTGACTGCCTCAATGAATATTTTTGTTCAGTCTTTGCAGAAGAAAAGGAAGGAAAGGGACCTCAGTTAGGAGGAAACACTAACGAGACATTTACATATGAGTTTACAGAGGAGGAGGTTCTACAGCAGCTGTCTAAAGTAAAGACAAGTAAGTCAATGGGGCCTGATGGGATCCACCCTAAATTATTAAAAGAGCTCAGTGATGTAATAGCAAAACCGTTAACGGGAGTTGTCCCAGAAGACTGGAAATTAGCAAATGTTGTGCCCATTTACATGAAGGGTAGTAGGGAGGCATCGGGGAACTATAGGCCAGTTAGTCTTACATCAGTAGTGGGGAAATTAATGGAAACCATGTTAAAGGAAAAGATTGTGGAACATCTAAAAACACATAGATTACAGGATCAGAAACAACATGGGTTTACCTCAGGGAGATCATGCCAAACTAATCTTATTGATTTTTTTGATTGGGTAACACAAATAATAGACACAGGTGGTGCAGTAGACATTGCTTATTTAGATTTCAGTAAGGCTTTTGATACTGTTCCGCATAGAAGGCTTATCAATAAATTGCAATCTTTGAGCTTGGATTCCAATATTGTTGACTGGATTAGGCAGTGGCTGAGTGACAGACAACAGAGGGTTGTGGTAAAATGGAGTTTATTCGGCGCAAGGTCTTGTTACCAGTGGGGTACCTCAGGGGTCAGTACTTGGACCCATTCTCTTTAATATTTTTATTAGTGATATTGCAGAAGGTATTAATGGAAAACTATGTCTTTTTGCTGATGACACAAAGATTTGCAACAGGGTTGACGTTCCTGGAGGGATCAGCCAAATGACAAATGATTTAGGTAAACTAAAAAAATGGTGGGAGCTGTGGCAATTGAGTTTTAATGTGGATAATTGCAAGATAATGCACCTGGGACGTAAAAACCCAAGGGCTGAATATAGAATATTTGATACATCTGAGGGTTGGGATTTAGGGGTTATTATTTCAGAGGATCTAAGGGAAAGTAGTAAATGTAATAGAGCAGCAGGAAATGCTGGCAGAATGCTTGGAAATGCTGGCAGAATGCTTGGTTGTGTAGGGAGAGGTATTAGCAGTAGGAAAAGGGAAGTGCTCATGCCACTGTACAGAGCACTGGTGAGACCTCACTTGGAGTACTGTGTGCAGTACTGGAGACCGTATCTCCAGAAGGATATAGACATCTTAGAGAGAGTTCAGAGAAGGGCTACTAAAATGGTGTACGGCTTGAAGGAGAAAAGTTACCAGGAAAGGCTTAATGATCTTAACATGTACAGCTTGGAAAAAAGACGAGACAGAGGAGATATGATAGAAACATTTAAATACGTAAAGGGAATCCACAAGGTAGAGGAAGGGAGTATATTTAAAAGGAAACAAAGTAGCAAAACAAGAGGACATAGTCTTAGATTAGAGGGGCAAAGGTTTAAAAGTAACATCAGGAAGCATTATTTTACTGAGAGGGTGGTGGATACATGGAACAGTCTTCCAGTAGAAGTGGTAGAGGCCAAAACAGTAATTGAATTTAAGCAGGCATGGGATAGGCATAAGGCTATCCTAAACAAAAGATAAATCCAGGTAAAGTATCCATGTAATTGGGCGACTAGATGGGCCGAAAGGTTCTTATCTGACGACATTTTTCTATGTTTCTATGTTTATCTCGAGATAGATCTGGAATGGATCTCAATAAAATAGACGTTCACCAAGATCCAAGGTGGAATGAAAGCCATCTTCCCTCCAAGACGGCCCCGGAGCTGTGTGTGATGTGTCAGTATTAATCAATTCAGGGATACATTAATCAATACATTTTGCAGCCAGTTGTGACCTTCCAGGAGCTGGTGGAGCAGGTGAACTTCCAGGAGGCGGTGAAGCTAGTGGTGCCCTTCCAGAAGCTGTTGCTGACATTCTAGAAGCCGATGGAGCAGATGACCTTCATGGAGGTGGTGGTGCCCTTCCAGGAGCTGGTGTTGAATTTCCGGAAGCCAATGGAGCAGGCGACCTTCCAGAAGATGGTGATGACCTTTCAGAAGATGGTGATGACTTTCCAGAAGCCGTTGGTTTCTCTGTCCCTGCATTAAAGTGTCTGTATTTATTGGCGGTTCATTTCATGCGCCGCGTGGCGGGCAGTATGAAGGCGCAGTGTTATGTTGCTGTGTTTGAAGCTGTTTGTTTTGGGGCCCGGTCACTGCCGGTTCGGCTCCTGGTCTCAGCGCCGGATATTTTTAGTAAAACTTTCACAGGACGCGGACTTTGCATCTCGTGTATTTATACACACACGTGGTCATGTCCCAGGCCAGGAGAGAATCGGTGCCGGTGACTGCAGCGAGCAAACCTCCATCCTGCTTCTGCTACACCCAGCAGAGCCATGTTCTGGCCAAACCCAGCCGCCAGACTCTGATCCATCTGCTGGGCACCAGATCTGCCAGGTTTGGAAGCTCCAAGATCAGGATAACAGCGGGGGATGGGAGTATAGGTGACCTATATATGTCACATGGGTAATTATATATATATATTCTGGACTAACATAGGGGCTAATGGAGCGCTGGCTGCAGACCCCCTGCCCAAAATAGACCACTGGCACCCAAACAAATCCTGAGCTGTGAGCCTACACAGACTGTAGCAAAGTACAGCTGACCCTCTATTCCACCATGTGGGGCGCCTGCAGACCAGCTGAACATTTACACAGTGCGGGAGGTAGTGTGCCCTGCAATGCCCCCTGCCCAGACTGATACTGTGCCCTGCAATGCCCCCTGCCCAGACCGATACTGTGCCCTGCAATGCCCCCTGCCCAGACCGATACTGTGCCCTGCAATGCCCCCTGCCCAGACTGATACTGTGCCCTGCAATGCCCCCTGCCCAGACCGATACTGTGCCCTGCAATGCCCCCTGCCCAGACTGATACTGTGCCCTGCAATGCCCCCTGCCCAGACCGATACTGTGCCCTGCAATGCCCCCTGCCCAGACTGATACTGTGCCCTGCAATGCCCCCTGCCCAGACTGATACTGTGCCCTGCATGCCCCCTGCCCAGACTGATACTGTGCCCTGCAATGCCCCCTGCCCAGACTGATACTGTGCCCTGCAATGCCCCCTGCCCAGACTGATACTGTGCCCTGCAATGCCCCCTGCCAGACCAATACTGTGCCCTGCAATGCCCCCTGCCCAGACTGATACTGTGCCCTGCAATGCCCCCTGCCCAGACCGATACTGTGCCCTGCAATGCCCCCTGCCCAGACTGATACTGTGCCCTGCAATGCCCCCTGCCCAGACCAATACTGTGCCCTGCAATGCCCCCTGCCCAGACTGAACTGTGCCCTGCAATCCCCTGCCCAGACTGATACTGTGCCCTGCAATGCCCCCTGCCCAGACTGATACTGTGCCCTGCAATGCCCCCTGCCAGACCGATACTGTGCCCTGCAATGCCCCCTGCCCAGACTGATACTGTGCCCTGCAATGCCCCCTGCCCAGACCGATACTGTGCCCTGCAATGCCCCCTGCCCAGACTGATACTGTGCCCTGCAATGCCCCCTGCCCAGACCGATACTGTGCCCTGCAATGCCCCCTGCCCAGACTGATACTGTGCCCTGCAATGCCCCCTGCCCAGACTGATACTGTGCCCTGCAATGCCCCCTGCCCAGACTGATACTGTGCCCTGCAATGCCCCCTGCCCAGACTGATACTGTGCCCTGCAATGCCCCCTGCCCAGACTGATACTGTGCCCTGCAATGCCCCCTGCCAGACTGATACTGTGCCTGCAATGCCCCCTGCCCAGACTGATACTGTGCCCTGCAATGCCCCCTGCCCAGACCGATACTGTGCCCTGCAATGCCCCCTGCCCAGACTGATACTGTGCCCTGCAATGCCCCCTGCCCAGACCAATACTGTGCCCTGCAATGCCCCCTGCCCAGACTGATACTGTGCCCTGCAATGCCCCCTGCCCAGACTGATACTGTGCCCTGCAATGCCCCCTGCCCAGACTGATACTGTGCCCTGCAATGCCCCCTGCCCAGACCGATACTGTGCCCTGCAGCTCGTGTCGTGCCAGGCTTTCTGTGGAGGAATCTGGCACTCTGGTGGCCGCACAGGCTGGGTGACAGGATCATCATGTTACTGATCCACCTGACTCAGGTCTTCGTTATAAAGTATAATACGCACAAGCCACACCCCTTTAACAAGACTATTTATATCTCTGCATATACTGTAGCACCTTCTGTTCCTCACATTTATTGCAGCCAGAAATACAGAGACTCATCCACCACCAGGCTGAAATGCGGAATGCGCCGGCGCCACCTGCTGCCTGAAATGAGAATGTTGAGCCTCACCTCTGTGTACACCGCGTGCTTAACATTTATATAGCACCAACAGCTTCCATGGCGCTGTACAATAAAGCCTGGAAATCAAACTAACAAATTCCAAACAAACTCAGGAACCAGAGGTGAGAGGAGCAGAGGGTCCGGCTCACAGGAGCTTACAATCTAGAGGAGCAGAGGGTCCGGCTCACAGGAGCTTACAATCTAGAGGAGCAGAGAGTCCGGCTCACAGGAGCTTACAATCTAGAGGAGCAGAGGGTCCGACTCACAGGAGCTTACAATCTAGAGGAGCAGAGGGTCCGGCTCACAGGAGTTTACAATCTAGAGGAGCAGAGGGTCCGGCTCACAGGAGCTTACAATCTAGAGGAGCAGAGGGTCCGGCTCACAGGAGTTTACAATCTAGAGGAGCAGAGGGTCCGGCTCACAGGAGTTTACAATCTAGAGGAGCAGAGGGCCCGGCTCACAGGAGCTTACAATCTAGAGGAGCAGAGGGTCCGGCTCACAGGAGCTTACAATCTAGAGGAGCAGAGGGTCCGGCTCACAGGAGCTTACAATCTAGAGGAGCAGAGGGTCCGGCTCCCAAGGAGCTTACAATCTAGAGGAGCAGAGGGCCCGGCTCACAGGAGTTTACAATCTAGAGGAGCAGAGGGTCCGGCTCACAGGAGTTTACAATCTAGAGGAGCAGAGGGTCCGGCTCACAGGAGTTTACAATCTAGAGGAGCAGAGGGTCCGGCTCACAGGAGATTACAATCTAGAGGAGCAGAGGGTCCGGCTCACAGGAGATTACAATCTAGAGGAGAGGGGACCCTGCCCCAGAGCTTACAATCTAAGAGGAGAGGGAACCCTGCCCCAGAGCTTACAATCTAAGAGGAGAGGGAACCCTGCTCCAGAGCTTAAACCAGACAGCGGTGTGGTCAGGCTCTGGATCAGGTAAAAGCCCCTATAAGCAGAGATACCACTGTTGGCAGCAATAACAGGAGCGAACAGCACAAAATAAACAAGAGCCGTCTGCCCAACACTGGAAAAGCAGCCCTAAATCTGAAAGGCCGGTCTTTAGAATAGCCGGATCTATAATAGAGAAAAATAAACTTAGAAGCTGTGCAGAGTCATGAAACACACAGATACCAGGGTACAATAGAAACTATACAGATAGTACAGACAAGGAGCATCCAATAGAAACATCAAGAGGAAAAGCCAGAACTTGAAGTCAATAACCAGAACATGTACCTCATACAGTAGCCAGGGATCCAGAAACGGGAGAGAAGTCAGACTAGCCAAATGATCAGAACCAGGAAATCAGCATAACAGATAGAACTGAATACTGAATAACATAGGAAAAAGGAATCAGGAACACGAAACAGAGAGAACAGACAGGGAACCAAGACCAAAATATAACTAGAACAGAATATACAAACTAGGACTGGATTACACAGCAAGGAGCTCAGAGCACAGCAGACTGGATACACAGACAACTGGAACAAAATGATAGAGCAATGGGATATGGGCCCATTGCTTTAAATAGGCAGGGGATCAGGACAACGATCAGCAGGTGAACAGACAGGCACGAAGCAATTAACCCCTGGGCTGCTACCCAGGAAAAGCAACATAGGAACACTTGGGAAAAAACAGGTATATATGAATACAGAGGGCAGAGGGACAGGGCTGGAGCGACGAAACATGACAGGACCCTGCTCCAGAGTTTACAATCTAAGAGGAGAGGGGACCCTGCCCCAGAGCTTACAATCTAAGAGGAGAGGGGACCCTGCTCCAGAGCTTACAATCTAAGAGGAGAGAAGACCCTGCCCCAGAGCTTACAATCTAAGAGGAGAGGGGACCCTGCTCCAGAGCTTACAATCTAAGAGGAGAGGGGACCCTGCCCCAGAGCTTACAATCTAAGAGGAGAGAGGACCCTGCCCCAGAGCTTACAATCTAAGAGGAGAGGGGACCCTGCCCCAAAGCTTACAATCTAAGAGGAGAGGGGACCCTGCCCCAGAGCTTACAATCTAAGAGGAGAGGGGACCCTGCTCCAGAGCTTACAATCTAAGAGGAGAGAGGACCCTGCCCCAGAGCTTACAATCTAAGAGGAGAGGGGACCCTGCTCCAGAGTTTACAATCTAAGAGGAGAGGGGACCCTGCCCCAGAGCTTACAATCTAAGAGGAGAGGGGACCCTGCTCCAGAGCTTACAATCTAAGAGGAGAGGGGACCCTGCTCCAGAGTTTACAATCTAAGAGGAGAGGGGACCCTGCCCCAGAGCTTACAATCTAAGAGAGAGGGGACCCTGCTCCAGAGCTTACAATCTAGAGGAGAGGGGACCCTGCCCCAGAGCTTACAATCTAAGAGGAGAGGGGACCCTGCTCCAGAGCTTACAATCTAAGAGGAGAGGGGACCCTGCCCCAGAGCTTACAATCTAAGAGGAGAGAGGACCCTGCCCCAGAGCTACAATCTAAGAGGAGAGGGGACCCTGCCCCAGAGCTTACAATCTAAGAGGGGACCCTGCTCCAGAGCTTACAATCTAAGAGGAGAGGGGACCCTGCCCCAGAGCTTACAATCTAAGAGGAGAGGGGACCCTGCCCCAGAGCTTACAATCTAAGAGGGGACCCTGCTCCAGAGCTTACAATCTAAGAGGAGAGGGGACCCTGCTCCAGAGCTTACAATCTAAGAGGAGAGGGGACCCTGCTCCAGAGCTTACAATCTAAGAGGAGAGGGGACCCTGCCCCAGAGCTTACAATCTAAGAGGAGAGGGGACCCTGCTCCAGAGCTTACAATCTAAGAGGAGAGGGGACCCTGCCCCAGAGCTTACAATCTAAGAGGAGAGGGGACCCTGCTCCAGAGCTTACAATCTAAGAGGAGAGGGGACCCTGCTTAGGACGTACTTGAAAACGAGAGAAATCTCTAAGTATCTTTCCTGGTAAAATCCTTTATAAATAATAAGAGGAGATTAGATTGTAAGCTCTGGTTCAGGGTCCTCATCCCCATTGCCCTAGCAAGACCCTGCCTAGAGCGCCTGTATACTGCCAATATTGCCCTGGCCTGTACCTCATGCAAGCTCTGTGAGCTTCACACAGGCCCCCACCAGATTGCTATTAATCATTTTGTGTCCCTCTTCCCCAGATAAACTAGACCGCAGATCAGGGGAATCTCATTAATAAAGACACTGGCATCAAGCTTAATAAAAATGTATTTATTTGAAAATAATCACCTTTTCTCTTGTGTCCAGCATCCCAGCCTGTGGCCCATAGGAGCAGCTGCACCTGCATCTCAGCCCTGCCACTCCCAGCCTGCAAAGTGGGTGGGAGCACGTGGTCGATTGGAGGTGGAGTGGGGATGTGACGCTGGTGCAGCCTAGTGGAGAGCCCAGGAACTGCAGCACTGCAGTGAATAAATTATCATAATTTAAGCCTGTGCTCCCCCTTGCCCTATCCTGTGGACGCACACACACACACACATACTGTACCAGGGGCGGATCCAGGGGGAGCAACGGGGCAATTGCCCCCCCCCCCGAGAAAATATTGATATTGCTGGCGGTCACGTTGCTATCCTCCTACGAGCAGCCGCTGGCCTAAAGCTCTGCCGCATGCTGCCTGGGTGGGATCTATCCACCAACCAGCCGCGATCTCGCGAGATAGCGGCTGGCTGGTGGATAGATCCCACCCAGGCAGCAAGCGGCAGAGCTTTAGGCCTGCGGCCGCTCAAAGAAGGAAAATCACGCAGCCGCTGGGAAATGACTTGGAGATGGCAGGGGAGGAGGTGAGCTGGGGGCAATATTTCCATATGAACTGGGACAATATATCCATATAAGCTGGGGCAATATATCCATTTTAGCTGCGGCAAAATTTACATGTGAGCTGGGGCAATATTTCCATGTGTGAGCTGGGGGCAATATATCCGTGTGTGAGCTGGGGGGGTACTCTGGACCCCTGGTATGCAAAGGGTTTGCAGGGCTGTGCAGATGGGGTGCCACATGTGTTCTGGCAGCATGGAAAGGGTGCACTGGGCAGCCCACACCTGGGTTACCCTGCACTGCATAGCTGCAAGGGGTATGTGCTGGGAGGGGGTACCCTGGGTCCCTCGCATGGAAAGGGGTCGCAGGGCTCATGAGCCACAGGAGGACAGACCCTGTGCAATGTTCTGGGGAGAGTGAGTGTAGTGAGCACAGCTTGCAATTAGGCGCGTCTCTGCCTGGTCTGCAAACTCAACACCAGCTCTTAACCAAAACTGGTAGAATGTCCCCCCCGAAACCTGTGTCTGGATCCGCCCCTGTGCTGCACACACACACACACACTGTAATGGTCGGCCCTTGCTTGGGCCATCGTGGTGGTTAGGAATAAGGAGTGAAGCCCTTAATGCAGGTGAGTTACTGACTGGACACAAGGACAGACTAATTTCTCCAAAATCAAGGAGCACCAAAAAAACAGAACTGAATTGTCACTAAGCTCCGAAGGTTTCAAGACCGACAAACCACTTAGGACACGTACAGAAACACAATGATTCGTCTGACAATCCGTGAATTGAGCAGGCTGCAGGGCAGTCAACAGACAGACTTGGCGATACGGGAACTAGACTCCACGTCAGGACTATACAGAAAACATACCGAGACAGAGGGACAAGAGATATCAAGGCAAACAGACAGACTACACTAAAGAGGTCCTTATAAGTGGCCTCTGAATATATACTAAACTAAAGACAGACAAGGTACATAAAACATTCAAGAATAGTCATACAGGCAGAGGTTGGCAACAGATCAGCATACAGAGTACCAGGAGTGGGCAGAAGGGATCGTCAGGAAACACAGCTGAGGTCAAAACCAGAATACAATGAGACAGAAATGCTTTGCAGCAACACAGGGAACACGAACGAGACAGAACCACCATGAAACTCCACAAGCAGTCAATGAGGCTCTGTGCTGCTGGGATATATATATATAGGGAGTGGGTCTGTGTGATTGGGCCATGTGACCCCAGACCAGGAGATGACCTCAAAACCCCAGAAGAGCCCCAAACAGCACAGCCAAACACACCACAAGGGAAAACCAGACATGAAGGCCCTTCACCACCAGGGGACACAGCCAAAACCAGGGAAAATGTAACACACACACACTGTAACACACACACACACTGTAACACACACACACACTGTAACACACACAGACACATGCACGCACACACACAGTAACATACACACATACTGTAACACACACACACACACAGTAACATACACACATACTGTAACACACACACATACACACACAGTAACATACACACATACTGTAACACACACACACACACTGTAACACACACACACTGTAACACAAACACACACAATGTAACATGTAGATATAGAACATGTACACATAACTCTTGTACAGATTCTAGTGGATTTTGCACATTCCCCGGCTGGTGGATGAGCCCCGGAGCTGTGCGTTATCACATTCAGCGGTGGAGAGCGCCCTCTGTGGGCGGATATGGCATCTTCAGACTTTTACTCACACAATAATACTAATAAACCTTCACCTACATGAGGTGCGCTCCCAGCAGAGCCTGTGTGTATGTGTGTCATGTTAATTGTGCATACGCGTGTTTCTATGTCAGTCTGTGTATCTGTGCTTGGGTGTAGGTGTGTATTTTGTGTGACTGTGCATATGTCAGGATAGTAGAGCCGGAGACCCCTGCCCTTAAACATAAGAAGTGACGCCCAGCCCCCATTACTGGTGATGATGTCCATGTCTCTTCAATCCAATCACTCGCCAGTCCCTTTATGCCTTTACTCTGTGTGGGAGATCGTCTGCCACACTCTGGGCACTGTTACACTTTTAACGCTAGCGTTAAAGCTCTGATATGTGTGCGTTAGCGCTAAGTGCCTTTAACACATGCCCCCCCCCCCCATGATACTGAGTGCTAATGGGTTAAAAAATCTGTTAGTGCATCAATGATTGCTGAGCTTCCAGAATCCCCTGGACCTATTGGGAAGGGGGACATGACTGGTGGCCTGGGCCGGACAGTCAGGATGGATTCTGTGGAGCTATTGGTGTGTGGATGCACTTACCTGGGGTATATATATATGCTGATGTGGGAGGGTCCTTCCTCTGCCGGCGTGAGCGATACATCAGAGGATTCGGTGGCTGTTGGAGAAATAGATGGAGATCTGTTTATTGTAATGATGGCTGATTCCTCGCTGGATTACCTGCTTGACCAGCTGAGGGCTCATGCTGCAGCTGATGGATGCAGGACCTGTTGGCGGGTGTCATGGAGCCTTCCAGGGATAGATCGTCAGAGGAGGGTGAGGAGACCTGGCAGTGGCGGAGGGAGCGTTGGTCTCGGCCCCCCGTTCATTTGAGCCCGAGTGCTCCAAGGCTTTGAGTTGAGCTAAGTAATACATATTCATAAGGGTCAGGGAACAGGAAGTGAGCTGGTGCCCCACGAAGTGTTATTGTGCAGGAGAACCAGCTCAGAGTCAGGAAACCACAACTGATCTCATGTCCTATAATAATAAAGAAGTTGCTGTAAACAGAACCTCGTTCATCATTTCTGGACATTAAAAAGCTGAACACAGACTTTGTGGGTCCAAGGCTGGGGGTGAAGAGCTGGTGGACTTTGCTGTTTCGGATCCTGGATCACCTTTCTCTGATGGCTCCATTGTTCCCGATACGTGGCCGCCAGACCCTCGTACCAGGCTGAGGCAGCGGACTGGTGCGGTGTGGCCTGTGGTGTTGACCTGGCATGGTGGCAGTCTTCCTCCCCACGATGGAGGCGGACTCTCTTCACAAGACAGCCGGCGGAGTGGTTGCTCGCGGAGCCCTCATGGACCTCCTTCCCTTCCAGTGGTTAGATAGTTACATAGTTACAATCAGGTGCAGAAATCTTGGGACATGGACACAATTGTAACATCTTTGGCTCTATACACCACCACAATGGAGTTGGAATGAAACAAACACAATGTGCTTTAACTGCAGACTGTCAGCTTTAATTTGAGGGTATGTACATCCAACTCAGGTGAACGGTGTAGGACTTACAGCAGTTTGCAGATGTGCCCCCACTTGTTAAGGGACCAAAGGTAATGGGACAGAATAATAATCATAAATCAAACTTTCCCTTCTTAATACTTGGTTACAAATCCTTTGCAGTCAATCACAGCCTGAAGTCTGGAACGCATAGACATCACCAGACGCTGGGTTTCATCCCTGGTGATGCTCTGCCAGGCCTCTACTGCAACTGTCTTCAGTTCCTGCTTGTTCTTGGGGCATTTTCCCTTCAGTTTTGTCTTCAGCAAGTGAAATGCAGCTCAATGGGATTCAGGTCAGGTGATTGACTTGGCCATTGCATAACATTCCACTTCTGTCCCTTCAAAAACTCTTTGCTTGCTTTTGCAGTATGCTTTGTGTCATTGTCCATCTGCACTGTGAAGCGCCGTCCAATGAGTTCTGCAGCATTTGGCTGAATGTGAGCAGATAATATTGCCCCAAACACTTCAGAATTCATCCTGCTGCTCTTGTCAGCAGTCACATCATCAATAAATACAAGAGAACCAGTTCCATTGGCCGCCATACATGCCCACGCCATGACACTACCACCACCATGCTTCACTGATGAGGTGGTATGCTTAGGATCATGAGCAGTTCCTTTCCTTCTCCATACTCTTCTCTTCCCATCACTCTGGTACAAGTTGATCTTGGTCTCATCGGTCCATAGGATCTTGTTCCAGAACTGTGAAGGCTTTGTTAGGTGTTGTTTGGCAAACTCTAATCTGGCCTTCCTGTTTTTGAAGCGCACCAATGGTTTACATCTTGTGGTGAACCCTCTGTATTCACTCTGGTGAAGTCTTCTCTTGATTGTTGACTTTGACACACATACACCTACCTCCTGGAGAGTGTTCTTGATCTGGCCAACTGTTGTGAAGGGTGTTTTTTTCACCAGGGAAAGAATTCTTCGGTCATCCACCACAGTTGTTTTCCGTGGTCCCGGGTCTTTTGGTGTTGCTGAGCTCACCGGTGCGTTCCTTCTTTTGAGAATGTTCCAAACAGTTGTTTTGGCCACGCCTAATGTTCTTGCTATCTCTCTGATGGGTTTGTTTTGTTTCTTCAGCCTAATGATGGCTTGCTTCACTGATAGTGACAGCTCTTTGGATCTCATCTTGAGAGTTGACAGCCACAGATTCCAAATGCAAATAGCACACTTGAAATGAACTCTGGGCCTTTTATCTGCACATTGTAATTGGGGTAATGAGGGAATATCACACACCTGGCCATGGAACAGCTGAGAAGCCAATTGTCCCATTACCTTTGGTCCCTTAACAAGTGGGAGGCACATCTGCAAACTGCTGTAAGTCCTACACGTTCACCTGAGTTGGATGTACATACCCTCAAATTAAAGCTGACAGTCTGCAGTTAAAGCACATTGTGTTTGTTTCATTCCAACTCCATTGTGGTGATGTATAGAGCCAAAGATGTTAGAATTGTGTCGATGTCCCAATATTTCTGGACCTGACTGTACATGGTGATGACGCAATCGACTGCTTCCAGTGCACAGCAACGTCCTGCACGTTGCACGCTGGCTGCTGTGTCACATCCTGCATGCCGAACATGCCCCCGAGATGGTGGCATCCACCAATTTTTTTTTTTAAATGGCAGGAGGTGGTTGCCAGAGGTGGTTGCCATGGTGACAGCATCTTTATCCGGAGCGGCGCTCTCAACCAGAGAGAGCCTTGAATGGAAGGTCTGGAACCCAGCATCGAGTACTCACTTCCACTGGAAGATTGGCATCTGGCGTGGTACCGCTGGACATGATTTTTCCCGCTGTCCCAGGTGTTCCTGGCAGATCCTCTCGGCTCCTTGTGGCACTGGGACCGTTTTTGGCAAGTGGCTCCAGGGGTGGCGACAACGGCAACTCCTTTTCCCCATGGCTGTGGACCTTTGCTTAGCCGGATTGAGGCACTTGTTGGAAGGTTCTATGTTGGAGGCTACGTGGAGGTCCTATTCTTCGGTGTGGCAAGTGTGGGTGCCCATTGCACGGGGAGAATGAGGTTGGCAGACTGCGGGGAATCATAGGTGGGCTACACTGGTTTATCTGTGTTCACTTCTGGACTGGGGGGGTTCTGGTTCCAGGGTGGAAAAGGTTTTTGCTGTGCTTTCACTCTTGCGCCGGGCTGTTGGTTGGGTTGATGTGAGTAAGGATTTTTTATTGCTCCGGATCGTGTTGGGTTGGAAGATGGCTCGGGTTCCCGATGTCCAGAGTTCGGTTGGGTTTGCTTTTTGTTTTTATGGGGCCCTGAGGATTGGAGAGTTGGTGGCTCCCAATTCTTGCAAACATTCTACCTTGTGCTTGGAGTATGTTCGGGTTTTTTCTGCTCAAGTGCAGCTTTTGATTATTAGGTCCAAGACGGATCAGACGGGTTGGGATGCGCTGGTTATTTTGTGTTTGATTGGGGGGGGGGTCAGGGTGTCCTGTGGGTTTGGCCTGGGAGTATTTGGGTCTTCGCCCATCGACTGAGGGCTCCTTTTTGGTTCACGTTACCGGTGCTCATTTAACTAGGTATCAGTTTTTGGCTGTCTTCAAGTGTGGTGTTCAGGCCTTGGTTTATGACCCTGGACTTTTCGCCCCTCATTCCTTCTGAATTGGTGCGGTGACGGTGGTGGCGGTTGCTGACGAGTCTGACTCATCGAATCGACAGTCGTCGTTTGGGAAGGTGCCGGTCATATTGCGAATGCTCTTATGTGCACCTTAACTTTTTGTGATTTCAGGTGACCCTCCACGGACGGTGTGGCTTCTTGGGCACTCAAACATGCATTGGGAGGCGAAACGGGCTGAGCGGCAACTGCATGGCAGGAACCTGGGTTTCCCGATGGATGTGGTAAGAATTTGTTGGATGGTTATATGGGGTTTATGGTGGGCCCAAGTTTATCAGGAATGTTGTGTATTGTCCAGACGGGTTCTGCGTAATATTGTTTTGGTGATACATGCGGGAGGGAACGATTTGGGGGCCATGAGGTCCGTGGAGACGATTCATTCCATGAAGCAGGATTTGGCCCGCTGCTTCACTATCTTTGGGGGGGGGGGTTGTCCTTAGTTTGTATGGAGATAGTCTCTCGCCCCCGTTGGGATGGGTTTGTGGTCCCACGGGCGATTGACAGAGCTAGGAGGAGGGTAAACCATGAGGTTCCCAGATTTGTTGAGCGATTGGGATTTTCGATTCGCCACACGGAGCTTGAGGTTGATAATTGGAACGTCATGCGGGAGGACATTTAACGGATATAGGTTTGGATATCTTTTTGACAGGTTGGGTGTTGAGGAGGCACTGTCTGCGGTGGGGCGCAGGGTCAGCTGTTAGGAGGCACGGCGGCCCCTGGCGTTGGTGTGGTTCCTTGACAGTAGTGCGTGCAGGTAATACAAGCCACCTACATGTGAGGCTCTGGGGAGACGAGCCCTGCTTGATCTCGGTCAGGCGGAGTGACGAGCTCCTGCTTTATTGGTGGAACTGCATATTGCAATAGTTGTGGTGGGGCTGAATGGCTTAAAGGAAGCTCTACAAGTTATATGTGATTTATTAATAAAGCTGTGACCTCTGCCCTTTCCAGTTAAATATGTGTCTGTGTCTCATAAGTTGGTATAAGGGCAGGGGTCGAGGAAGGTCACAGGCCGAAACAGTCATGTTTATTAGTATTATTGTGTGAGTAAAAGTCAGAAGATGCCATATCCGCCCACAGAGGGCGCTCTCCACTGCGGAATGTCATGACGCACAGCACCGGGGCTCATCCACCAGCCGGGGAATGTGCAAAACTGACTAGAATCTGTACAAGAGAGTTATGTGTACATGTTCTATATCTACATGTTACAGTATGTGTGTTACAGTGTGTTACAGGATGTATGCGTTACGGTATGTATGTGTTACAGTATGTGTGTGTGTGTGTGTTTTACAGTGTGTGTGTGTTCCAGTATGTGTGTTTTACAGGATGTGTGCATTACGGTATGTATGTGTTGCAGTATGTGTGTGTATGTGTTGCAGTATGTGTGTGTGTGTTTCTGTGTGTGTGTGTGTGTGTTTTACAGGATGTATGCTTTACAGTATGTATGTGTTACAATGTGTGTGTTACTGGATGTGAGAGTTACGGTATGTATGTGTTACAGCATGGGTGCCTTACAGTATGTGTGCCTTACAGTATGTGTGCGTTACGGTATGTGTGCGTTACAGTATGTATGTGTTACGGTATGTGTGCTTTACAGTATGTGTGCCTTACAGTATGTGTGTGTTACAGTATGTGTGTGTTACAGTATGTGTGCCTTACAGTATGTGTGTGGTACAGTATGTGTGCATTATGGTACTTCACATCCCGCACCTCTCACCCCTCTACAGTATGTAATGAAAGACTCTGCCAGCCTCATCCACCTCACATCCCGCATCTCTCATCCCTCTACAGTCTGTAATGAACACCTCTGCCAGCGTCATCCACCTCACATCCCACACCTCTCACCCCTCTACAGTCTGTAATGAACACCTCTGCCAGCGTCATCCACCTCACATCCTGCACCTCTTACCCCTCTACAGTCTGTAATGAACACCTCTGCCAGACTCATCCACCTCACATCCCGCACCTCTCACCCCTATACAGTCTGTAATGAACACCTCTGCCAGCATCATCCACCTCACATCCCGCACCTCTCATCCCTCTACAGTCTGTAATGAACACCTCTGCCAGACTCATCCACCTCACATCCTAAATATTGTGCAGCACTACGGAATTTTTGGCACTTGATAAATAGTTGTAATTGTGTATGTGTACATGTTATAGTTTGTATTTCTATGTATGTATGTTATAGTATACGTAGGGCTATATTACATTCTTCGCGTAAAAAGCCTCGTGCAAAGCAAAAATCTTTGCGCTGTGATAAGGTGAGGGGAATTGTGTGCGATGGTGTGTACATTCCCCCTGTGTTTTTGAGAGGGTAGTGGGCTGTTTAAACCCAGAAGGAAAAGGTTGGCAAAGAGTTCCATTATTTTGTTATTTACCTGCGTTAGTAAGGGACATATATTTTGTTAGTAAGACTCAGACGAGTTAGGTTTTGATTTCTGTTTTATTTTGTTTGTATGCTGGAATGCCACAATAAAACTCAGCTATAAAGAGACTGTTTCCGTGACATACTTGCCCTAGAGGACCGCGCTATAGCGCCCCCGTGTGACAAATATGGTGGACAATGCGGGCATTTAGCGCTAACAGGTTTGTGGGCATGGAAGTTTGAAAAGCGCCTGGTGAAACTGTGGTGAACAGCTGAAGGCTTAATCAGCACGGTGCTGCAGCAGAAAAAAAAGTGTGTTCCTGGCACTTTTAAACAGAATTCCTGTGGAGGCTCATTTTTCCCCCTTTCGGCTGTGATAATGGAGGAGTTGGTGAAAGCCTTGGTACAGGCCACTGCGGTACAGCAAGAAACCAACCGCTTATTGGTGGCGCAAGTGGCAAGTGTAAGGGAAGCTCAGCAAGAAGACAGAGCAATCTTCAAAAATGCTTTGCAGCATGCCTTACAGCCTGGTATAGTGAGCCCTCCTGCGGACAGGGAGCGGCGTATTCGAGCGACTGACTTTCTGCACATTTTTTCCTTCTGGGTTTAAACAGCCCACTGCCCTCTCAAAAACACAGGGGGAATTTACACACCATCGCACACAATTCCCCTCACCTTATCACAGCACCAAGCGTTAAACTTTTGTGTGCGCAAATCACTGCTGGAATTACAATCCTCGTGGCTTTTTTCTTCCGCCGATCAATTGCGCGTGCAAATAGTACGCGCACAAATGCAGGTGTAGTGCCGTCTCGCACAAAAATCTTTGCGCGCGCAGTTTTGCGTAATAAAAAAGAAGAAACACACAGCCAATCAAAATGAAGAAACACACCTATCAAACGCAACTGAATTGCGTCTGGCAGAGGCATCGGAGACGGGTTCTGCTTCTATGATGCAAAATGAGCACATATGCTACAGTAATAATACACACACACCGGCATCATCCATTATATTGTTGCTGCATTCCTTTTTATGGGCTGCTGTATTTGGGTTCGGACAGGACGTTCAGATTTGCCGTTAACAACAGCTTTTAGGAGTTACTAAACTATGCACGTAAAGGCTGTGCGGTAATTACCGCAAATGGATTGTAATACCATCCTCGTACCAGCGCACATTCACATTTTTGCTCACAATGTTAAGTTTAGGACGCGCGCAGTACAGTAAGCTCGTGCAGGGTTTGCGCAGGTTCACTCGCGGTAGACGATTGCGCACGGTTGTTGCGTTGACAGTGTAATACGGCATTCTGCGCAAATGGTTTTACTCCTCGTGTTAATGTTTTTTTGCGCCGGCGCAAACGTTTGCGCGAAGATTGTAATTTAGCCTGTACAGTATTGTCTATTTGTACATGCTGTAGTATGTGTGCATGGTATGTTACATGTCTATATGTTATAGTATGTGTGTACGGTATGTTACATGTCTATATGTTATGGTATGTGTGTACGGTATGTCACATGTCTATATGTTATGGAATGTGTGTACGGTATGTTACATGTCTATATGTTAAGGAATGTGTGCAAGGTATGTTACATGTCTATGTTATGGTATGTACGGTATGTTACATGCCTATATGTTATGGTATGTGTGTACAGTATGTTACATGTCTATATGTTATGGAATGTGTGCATGGTATGTTACATGTCTATATGTTATGGAATGTGTGTACGGTATGTTACATGTCTATATGTTAAGGAATGTGTGCAAGGTATGAAACATGTCTATGTTATGGTATGTACGGTATGTTACATGCCTATATGTTATGGAATGTGTGTACGGTATGTTACATGTCTATGTTATGGTATGTGTGTACGGTATGTTACATGTCTATATGTTATGGAATGTGTGTACGGTATGTTACATGTCTATATGTTATAGTATGCGTGTACGGTATGTTACATGTCTATATGTTATGGTATGTGTGTACGGTATGTTACATGTCTGTATGTGTGTACGGCATGTTACACGTCTAATGTTATGATATGTGTATACGGTATATTACATGTCTATGTTATGGAATATGTGCACGGTATGTTACATGTCTATATGTTATGGAATGTGTGTACGGTATGTTACATGTCTATATGTTATGGTATGTGTGTACGGTATGTTACATGTCTGTATGTTATGGAATGTATGTACGGTATGTTACATGTCTATATGTTATGGTATGTGTGTACGGTATGTTACATGTCTACATGTTATGGTATGTGTGTACGGTATGTTACATGTCTGTATGTTATGGAATGTGTGTACGGTATGTTATAGACATGTGCACAGCACAAAATTTCGTTTTGAACTAATGGATTAGTCCTAAAATGCAATTTATTTAGTTCCTAAAGAAATTCGTTTTCAGTTCTTTAGTATGAAAACTAATTTAATTAATCCGAAAACCAGTGGATACAATTACTATTGTAGTGGCTCCTCAGAGGGCTGAGATTGCTGCTTGTTACAGTATCTCTCACTCTCAGCACAATGTGGGCCATATTACATAGTTGGTGCTAACTTAACCAGAGCTGTTGTAAACTTCCCAGAGCTATTATAGCCTATGGAGGTTTTCAGTTACAACAGCTCTGGTTAAGTTAGCACCAACATTGTAATACTGCCCCGTGTCAGGCAAAGCTGTTACAGTGACTGACTGCTGCTCATCACAGCGCTCAGAGTTTCTGTAAAACTAGTAAATAATATTTTTATATATAAGAGGTGAGAACAATATTATTTCCTTGTTTTACTGAAACTCTGAGCGCTGTTACAGTCAGTTACTGTAACAGCTGAGCCTGATACATTGTACTGAGAGATAATGTAACAAGCAGCCGATCTCAGCGCTCACAGCCACTGGATTTAAAGGGCTTAAAAAAAAGGCTCCTCTCTGTATAATGTTTAGAACATCTTCCTGCATTAATTAATACCCCTCTCTGTATAATGTATATAACATCCTCCAGTATTAATAAGCCCTCTCTGTATAATATATAGAGCATCCTCCTGAATTAATTAATGCCCCTCTCTGTATAGAACATCCTACTGCATTGGCATGTGAAGGGTGCAGAACTTCGGATGTTACGATGTTGCGCTCTTCATTGCTGGTCTCCTTCACTCAATGTAATATCACAAAAAGGACTGAAACTAAAATGTAGTGCATTTTATTTTAGTTTCTTTCGTTTTTTGTACTGAGCAGTTTCGTGTCTTGAGTCATACTAAAACGAAATTATCCCAAAATTCAGACTAAATCGTTTTAGTACTAAAACGAATGCACATGTCTAGTATGTTACATGTCTGTATTTTATGGAATGTGTGTACGGTATGTTACATGTCTGTATTTTATGGAATGTGTGTACGGTATGTTACATGTCTGTATGTTATGGAATGTGTGTACGGTATGTTACATGTCTGTATTTTATGGAATGTGTGTACGGTATGTTACATGTCTGTATTTTATGGAATGTGTGTACGGTATGTTATACATAGTTGTGTATACACACACACACACACACACACACACACACAGCATAAAGCCATAATCTATGAGCAAAGAGAGTGAAAACCAGACGTAAACTTCATGAATAACATTTACAGAAGATTTTTAAATCTAGTAAAAAGAACAAAACCCCATAATGGCAGCATCATAAAAAATACAACACATGGGTGAAACGGCCCTGTGTGAGCATAAAAAACACGTATAAAGATGGGAGAGCTGGAGGCTGTGACTTCCCGTGCGGAGACGCCGCCTCTTCAACCTTAAACCTCACATTTATCCTCCTAAACTGCGGCAAATGAGAGAATTATCTGAACACGTTAAGTAAGGGCGGATAAAACGCTGATACGAAGGTGCTGCACGGCGGCCTCGCTTCTCCTGAGCCGGTGCCCCCCCCCCCCGAGCCGGTAATTCAGAGCAAGCCATTAATCGGCTCCGGATCTCAGTGCCTCCAGGCTCCTGAGATGTATATCTGGCCCTCTGCATGGAGGGTCCCGGCTCCTGACTGCGGGTCAGTTGCTTTAGATTTGGCTGACGATGAGATCCGTTCTGTTAATGCATTTCTGCCAGTTCCCAGTTTAGTGAATAAACCCCATCTGTCTCTAGATTGTGAGTTCCTACGGGAATTGGGCCTCGTTTCCTCCTGTACTGGTTTGTCAAAATGTTGTTCAATGTATTGTAACCCTGTCTACATTGTGCCCATTGTACAGCGCTGCGGAATATGCTGGCGCTATATAAATAAAGAATAATAATAATGTGTTTGCTTGTTGAAAGCAGGTGAGCAGCTCAGCTTGCACTTTCCGCGGAGGCCACTAGGTGAGGCAGAGTATTTTCCCCCGGGGGCAGGAAGTTGATGCAGTTAGTAATTAAACCTTGGCTCAGTGTAATTATTATTATTAATGGCTTTCTGATCATGTGACGGCGCAGCTCGCGACTTGGTACTTTATTTTTAATCTCTAATATATAAAGTTTATTTAATTGGCTCGATTGTCTATTCATAAACATAAACTTAAATGGCAATAACGGAGCTCGCGCTGGGAACGTCACCTGGCACACAGGTAGCTCACAGGGCTCTCTTGTGCTCGTCAGACTTCATACCTGCACACAGGTAGCTCACAGGGCTCTCTTGTGCTCGTCAGACTTCATACTTGCACACAGGTAGCTCACAGGGCTCTCTTCTGCTCCTCAGGCTTCATACCTGCACACAGCTCACAGGGCTCTCTTGTGCTCGTCAGACTTCATACCTGCACACAGGTAACTCACAGGGCTCTCTTCTGCTCCTCAGGCTTCATACCTGCACACAGCTCACAGGGCTCTCTTGTGCTCGTCAGACTTCATACTTGCACACAGGTAGCTCACAGGGCTCTCTTCTGCTCCTCAGGCTTCATACTTGCACACAGGTAACTCACAGGGCTCTCTTCTGCTCCTCAGGCTTCATACCTGCACACAGCTCACAGGGATCTCTTGTGCTTGTCAGGCTTCATACCTGCGCACAGGTAGCTCACAGGGCTCTCTTGTGCTCATCAGGCTTCATACCTGCACACAGGTAACTCACAGGGCTCTCTTGTGCTCGTCAGGCTTCATACCTGCACACAGCTCACAGGGATCTCTTGTACTCGTCAGGCTTCATACCTGCACGCAGGTAGCTCACAGGGATCTCTTGTGCTCGTCAGGCTTCATACCTGCACACAGGTAGCTCACAGGGCTCTCTTGTGCTCGTCAGGCTTCATACCTGCACACAGGTAGCTCACAGGGCTCTCTTGTGCTCGTCAGGCTTCATACCTGCACGCAGGTAGCTCACAGGGATCTCTTGTGTTCGTCAGGCTACATACCTGCAAGCAGGTAGCTCACAGGGATCTCTTGTGTTCGTCAGGCTACATACCTGCACGCAGGTAGCTCACAGGGATCTCTTGTACTCGTCAGGCTACATACCTGCACACAGGTAGCTCACAGGGATCTCTTGTGTTCGTCAGGCTACATACCTGCACGCAGGTAGCTCACAGGGATCTCTTGTGTTCGTCAGGCTACATACCTGCACGCAGGTAGCTCACAGGGCTCTCTTGTGCTCGTCAGGCTTCATACCTGCACACAGGTAGCTCACAGGGCTCTCTTGTGCTCGTCAGGCTTCATACCTGCACACAGGTAACTCACAGGGCTCTCTTGTGCTCCTCAGGCTTCATACCTGCACACAGGTAGCTCACCGGGATCTCTTGTGTTCGTCAGGCTTCATACCTGCACACAGCTCACAGGGATCTCTTGTGCTCCTCAGGCTTCATACCTGCACACAGCTCACAGGGATCTCTTGTGCTCCTCAGGCTTCATACCTGCACGCAGGTAGCTCACAGGGATCTCTTGTGCTCGTCAGACTTCATACCTGCACACAGCTCACAGGGATCTCTTGTGATCGTCAGACTTCATACCTGCACGCAGGTAGCTCACAGGGATCTCTTGTGTTCGTCAGGCTACATACCTGCACGCAGGTAGCTCACAGGGATCTCTTGTGTTCGTCAGGCTACATACCTGCACGCAGGTAGCTCACAGGGATCTCTTGTGTTCGTCAGGCTACATACCTGCACGCAGGTAGCTCACAGGGATCTCTTGTGTTCGTCAGGCTACATACCTGCACGCAGGTAGCTCACAGGGATCTCTTGTACTCGTCAGGCTACATACCTGCACACAGGTAGCTCACAGGGATCTCTTGTGCTCGTCAGACTTCATACCTGCACGCAGGTAGCTCACAGGGATCTCTTGTGTTCGTCAGGCTTTATACCTGTACACAGGTAATTCACAGGGCTCTCTTGTACTCGTCAGGCTTCATACCTGCACGCAGGTAGCTCACAGGGATCTCTTGTGTTCGTCAGGCTACATACCTGCACGCAGGTAGCTCACAGGGATCTCTTGTGTTCGTCAGGCTACATACCTGCACGCAGGTAGCTCACAGGGCTCTCTTGTGCTCGTCAGGCTTCATACCTGCACACAGGTAGCTCACAGGGCTCTCTTGTGCTCGTCAGGCTTCATACCTGCACACAGGTAACTCACAGGGCTCTCTTGTGCTCCTCAGGCTTCATACCTGCACACAGGTAGCTCACCGGGATCTCTTGTGTTCGTCAGGCTTCATACCTGCACACAGCTCACAGGGATCTCTTGTGCTCCTCAGGCTTCATACCTGCACACAGCTCACAGGGATCTCTTGTGCTCCTCAGGCTTCATACCTGCACGCAGGTAGCTCACAGGGATCTCTTGTGCTCGTCAGACTTCATACCTGCACACAGCTCACAGGATCTCTTGTGATCGTCAGACTTCATACCTGCACGCAGGTAGCTCACAGGGATCTCTTGTGTTCGTCAGGCTACATACCTGCACGCAGGTAGCTCACAGGGATCTCTTGTGTTCGTCAGGCTACATACCTGCACGCAGGTAGCTCACAGGGATCTCTTGTGTTCGTCAGGCTACATACCTGCACGCAGGTAGCTCACAGGGATCTCTTGTGTTCGTCAGGCTACATACCTGCACGCAGGTAGCTCACAGGGATCTCTTGTACTCGTCAGGCTACATACCTGCACACAGGTAGCTCACAGGGATCTCTTGTGCTCGTCAGGCTTCATACCTGCACGCAGGTAGCTCACAGGGATCTCTTGTGTTCGTCAGGCTTTATACCTGTACACAGGTAATTCACAGGGCTCTCTTGTACTCGTCAGGCTTCATACCTGCACGCAGGTAGCTCACAGGGATCTCTTGTGTTCGTCAGGCTACATACCAGCACACAGGTAGCTCACAGGGATCTCTTGTGATCGTCAGGCTTCATACCTGCACACAGGTAGCTCACAGGGATCTCTTGTGTTCGTCAGGCTACATACCTGCACACAGGTAGCTCACAGGGATCTCTTGTGTTCGTCAGGCTACATACCTGCACGCAGGTAGCTCACAGGGATCTCTTGTGTTCGTCAGGCTACATACCTGCACGCAGGTAGCTCACAGGGATCTCTTGTGTTCGTCAGGCTACATACCTGCACGCAGGTAGCTCACAGGGATCTCTTGTACTCGTCAGGCTACATACCTGCACACAGGTAGCTCACAGGGATCTCTTGTGCTCGTCAGGCTTCATACCTGCACGCAGGTAGCTCACAGGGCTCTCTTGTGCTCGTCAGACTTCATACCTGCACGCAGGTAGCTCACAGGGCTCTCTTGTGCTCGTCAGACTTCATACCTGCACGCAGGTAGCTCACAGGGATCTCTTGTGTTCGTCAGGCTTTATACCTGTACACAGGTAATTCACAGGGCTCTCTTGTACTCGTCAGGCTTCATACCTGCACGCAGGTAGCTCACAGGGATCTCTTGTGCTCGTCAGGCTTCATACCTGCACGCAGGTAGCTCACAGGGATCTCTTGTGTTCGTCAGACTTCATACCTGCACACAGGTAGCTCACAGGGATCTCTTGTGTTCGTCAGGCTACATACCTGCACGCAGGTAGCTCACAGGGATCTCTTGTGTTCGTCAGGCTACATACCTGCACGCAGGTAGCTCACAGGGATCTCTTGTAATCGTCAGGCTAAAATAGCGGAGTTAAGATGGGTAATGTGCGCTAAAACGGAGTGTTAAGCTGGGTATAAAACGAGGGCGTTCAGGTGGATAATGTGCGCTAAAATGGGGGTGTTAAGGTGGGTATAAAACGGGGCGTTAAGTAGAGATGAGACGAACACCCCCGAGTTAGGTTCGCATTCGAACTCGAACAATTTCAAAAGTTCGACCTCGAACACGAACTCAATGCAAGACAATGGGACTCAAAGTTTGGTTTTTCGAGTGCCCTCCAAGAGGCCATGTATGCAAGATATTTGCCATAAAAGGTGTATGGGGGTCCGGGTAGTGCCCTGGGGGACAGGAAACAAGGACAGAAAGTTTTAAAAAAAGACATTTTTTAACCCCTTCACTGCTGACGACATGTGGGACACGTCCTCAGTTACTCCCGCTGCATGCTGAGGAGGACGTGTCCCACATGTCATCAGCTTTGCGGGACCCCCGGCGGAGATACTCACCTCTCTGTCCGGGGTCCCGCGGCGTTCTGACTTTAGCGTCCTCAGACGCTGAAGGTAAAGCTCCTCCCGATGTAAATGACGCCATCGCGCCATCAGAGCCGTAGCGAGCTCCTTTTGCACCCGCCGAGGCAAAAACAGAAAATTGTGCCCCCCCCCCACATAATTTTAAAAATCCGAGTCCCCGACCAGTGGCGCAGTGCTAAGCTCCTGGATGCTCCCCGCGACCAGAAGCAGTGGATCGGACCACCCTTTGCGCTGTGGGATGAGAGGCGAGTGATTTTTTGGGGGGGGGGTTCCAGCTGGTGCTGACTGATTCTGTAGAAGCGGCGTCACTTGGCGCCAGCGTCGAGCTGTGGGTAACTTTGTAGCTATGGCGGGATGGTAATTAGCGTTAGGACTTTGCGCTCCCCATGTTAAGTATAAGGAGCGCAAAGTACAGTGACCTCGCGCTGAAAAGCACAATCTCCTGGATTTATTAACCTGTTAGCGTTGGGATTGTAATATGAGGGTCCTGTGATAGGATGTGATATGGGCAGCATGCAGTAACCTCATCTAACCCAGCACCAACGCTCACATGTGTGAATGCTAGCGTTAAGGAGGTGATGGGACCCTACATATATATAGTGCACACACACAGGGTTATCCAAAGAGATTCGAAAAGTCACCGCACGTTCGGTGACTTTTCGTTCTCTTCAATTCGGTTCGTGTTGCCGATCCCATTTCGGTGACTGCGGTGTATTCAGCAAACAGCACAGGGTCCCCGAATTGCAGGGAAAAGCTGCCGCAAACCCACCGAAAACTAACCGAATGCACGCTGAAAACAAGCAAAAACATCTGGATTAACCTTCGAAGAGGAGCCGAACAGGAGCCGAACAGGAGCCGAATCACACAGAGCCGAAGCAGCTGTGACGTAGAGGAGGCAGTGAATAAATTAGAAAAACCATTTGTATGAATCTGGGAAAAAGAAACGCTGTTTGCAAAGAAACTACTGAGCGAAAATTTCTGAAATTTTCACAGGAGGTCCAGGGAATGATAATAAAGAGGGCTGTTACAGAAAAAATAAGCAAACTGAAAAAAAATCAAAAAAAATCGGACTTTTTATTTTTTTTTTAAAAATTCAGAAAAATGCTTAAAGTATCCTAAAAAATCTATAAATAAAGAGACTTTTTGCTGCAGAATTTTATAATGAACGGTTTATTAGATATTGAATTAAAACAGGAATATTTTTAACATTGAAGTCTATGGGATTCTCCTGAATAAACCTGCCGAATTAAACCACCGAATGGCAGGGCATTAGGGGAACCTTTCACTGCTGGTTTGTGTTCTCTGAATAGACGAAGCAGTGCTTTTTCATGGGGATTCACTGCCCTCGAACAGGGACCGAACAGGCACCGTATGTGCAGGCAATTCGCCAAGATTTGGCGAATTGCCTGCTCTCTGGATAGCCGAATGTCCAGGAAAGGTAACCGAACGCTGATTTTCAGCATTCGGTTACCTTTCTCAAGCAATTCGGATCTCTTTGGATAACCCTGACAGAATACATGCACGTATAGCAAAAGAACATTTAGCATAATATACACCCCCCCAGAATAATATACACAGCACTGAGCCCCCCCAGACTATTTTCCCCAGTTCACATGGATATAATTGCCCCAGCTCAAATGGGTATATATTGCCCCAGTTAACATGGATATGCCCCAGTTCACATGGATATGGCCCAGCTCATGGATATGGCCCCAGGTCTCATGGATATTGCCCCCCAGCTCTCATGGATAATGCCCCAGGTCTCATGGATTATGTCCCCCCAGGTCTCATGGATAATGCCCCCCAGGTCTCATGGATAATGCCCCCAGCTCTCATGGATATTGCCCCCAGCTCTCATGGATATTGCCCCCAGGTCAACGCGAAAAATGCGTTAGTCTGACCCTAGCCTTACCCCTTAGGCACCGGGTCGCACTTCGGCGCCTTGCGGCACCGAAGTGCGGCCTAGCTCCGGTGGTGGCCGCCATGTTGGGTGGCGGCTCCACCCCCAGGTCCCCCCTCACTGCCTGAGGTCCTCATGCATAGCGTGATGACGTCAGATAGCCGGGGAACCCCTAGCTGCCCAGAATCCCCTGGTGGAGATAGGGGGGTTCTTGGAGGGTGTCACTCGAAAGGTCTGAGCATGGCTTTTCGAATGATACCCAACATGACCAGGTATAAAGTAAAAAAATTAAAATAATAAAACATGTATTTTTTTTGTGTGTTATTTTTATTAATGCAGCAATATTGTTCACATTTCAATTATAATGTGAACAATGATGCTGCACTAATGATGTTTTTCTATGGTGTGCGTTTGCTAAAAATCACATAATTCCCCCCAAAAAATTGAATAAGTCCCCATTTCTAATTTTTGTACAAGCGCACCCCATAGAAAATATAACCGCAAATGTTCATGTGATAAAAGGTGAAAAAAAAAACACTTTACACGCTGCAGATGATTAAAAATTCAAGTTTTATTGCAGTTTTTGTTATATTATACAGGCAGAACATGACGTATACATATAAAAAAGATATATTATGAATCTGCCGAGTCTGCCGGAAAGAACGATATATAATATGTCTGGGTCATTTAATAAAATGTGGCTTCAAATCGCGTTTAAACATGATGTGCGAAAGCGGTAAAAATGAGCTCAGCACACAGCGGTGAAATGCCTCAGCAGTGAAAGGGTTAAAGGAACAGTGAGTTTTCCATAAAATAAGGGTTAAAAATAAAAACGAAAAATTCCTTCAAATATCGCGCATAGGAGGTCCCCATAACCTGCCCGTGAAGTGGTGAATTTGTAGCATGTATAGAAACATCGCCATCACAGACCCACACACGACACCTGGCACTCCCAGTCTGCATACAATGTATCAAATTCATGAGACCAGACTAATTAGAAGCACATGTTATTTCCAAACACTAATTAACACCTGTTGTTTACGCCGTTTGAGAGCACAGGTCATTTAGAGGTGAGAATCTTTGCACCTAGACATTATTTTTTAATTCAGTATCTAATAAACCGTTGCTTATAATATTCTGCAGTAAAGAGTCTCTTTATTTCTAGATTTTTTAGTATTTTTTAAGCATTTTTTATACTTTTTTTTAAAAAAATTTTATTTTTTTGAACTCGAACTGAACACGCCAAAAAGTTCGAAGTTCGCAAACTTGCGAACGGCCAAAGCTCGATTCGAACTCCGAACTGATCGAACCGAACAGCTCATTCCTAGTGTTAAGGTGGGTATAAAACGGGGGTGTTAAGGTGGGTATAAAACGGGGGTGTTAAGGTGGGTAATGTGCACCAAAACAGGGGTGTAAATAAATGTTGCTGATTATGAAATCTCCTCTCAGATCCAGTTGCAGTGCTATTCTATATTTATTAAATCAACTTATAGCAAGTTCTATAAAGTTCAGCTCTAGCTTCCAGTCAGTGTCCACGTGTCTGACTTCCTGATTAACTACTTCCTGCTGAGCTGCAGCGCAACATATATTAAACCTCCCCTGGAACCAAACGCTCTCTGTTCTGGTTCCATACAAAGTGATACATTGGGGACGTGGTGCAGGTTAGAGGGTGTTTTGGAGATAGGGTGCAGATTATGAGATGGGGTGCAGATTAAGGGGTGTTTTGGGGATGGGGTGCAGATTAGGGGGTGTTTTGGGGATGGGGTGCAGGTTAGGGGGTGTTTTGGGGATGGGGTGCAGGTTGGGGGTGTTTTGGGGATGGGGTGTAGGTTAGGGTGTGTTTTGGGGATGGGGTGCAGGTTAGAGGGTGTTTTGGGGATGGGGTGCAGGTTAGGGGGTGTTTTTGGGATGGGATGTAGGTTAGGGGGTATTTTGGGGATGGGATGTAGGTTAGGGTGTGTTTTGGGGATGGGGTGCAGGTTAGAGGGTGTTTTGGGATGGGGTGCAGGTTAGGGGGTGTTTTTGGGATGGGATGTAGGTTAGGGGGTATTTTGGGGATGGGATGTAGGTTAGGGGGTGTTTTGGAGGTTGGGTGCAGATTAGGGGGTGTTTTGGAGATTGGGTGCAGATTAGGGGGTGTTTTGGAGATGAGGTGCAGGTTAGGGGGTGTTTTGGAGATGGGGTGCAGGTTAGGGGGTGTTTTGGAGATGAGGTACAGGTTAGGGGGTGTTTTGGAAATGAGGTGCAGGTTATGGGTGTTTTGGGGATGGGTGCAGGTTAAGAGGTGTTTTGGGGATGGGGTGCAGATTAGGGGGTGTTTTGGGGATGGGGTGCAGATTAGGGGGTGTTTTGGAGATGGGGTGCAGGTTAGGGGGTGTTTTGGAGATGAGCTGCAGGTTAGGGGGTGTTTTGGAGATGAGCTACAGGTTAGGGGGTGTTTTGGAGATGGGGTGCAGGTTAGGGGGTGTTTTGGAGATGAGGTGCAGGTTAGGGGGTGTTTTGGAGATGAGCTGCAGGTTAGGGGGTGTTTTGGAGATGAGCTGCAGGTTAGGGGGTGTTTTGGAGATGAGCTGCAGGTTAGGGGGTGTTTTGGAGATAGGGTGCAGATTATGAGATGGGGTGCAGATTAAGGGGTATTTTGGGGATGGGGTGCAGATTAGGGTGTGTTTTGGGGATGGGGTGCAGGTTAGGGGGTGTTTTGGAGATGGGGTGCAGATTAAGGGGTGTTTTATAGATGGGGTGCAGGTGAGGTGTTTTGGGGATGGGGTGCAGGTTAGGGGGTATTTTGGGGATGAGGTGCAGGTTAGGGGGTGTTTTGGGATGGGGTGAAGGTTAGGGGTGTTTTGGGGTTGGGGGTGTTTTGGGATGGAGTGCAGGTTAGAGGTGTTTTGGGGATGGGGTGCAGGTTAGGGGGTGTTTTGGGATGGGGTGCAGGTTGGGGGTGTTTTGGGGATGGGGTGCAGGTTAGGGGGTGTTTTGGGGATGGGGTGCAGGTTGGGGGTGTTTTGGGGATGGGGTGTAGGTTAGGGTGTGTTTTGGGATGGGGTGCAGGTTAGAGGGTGTTTTGGGGATGGGGTGCAGGTTAGGGGTGTTTTGGGGATGGGGTGCAGGTTGGGGGTGTTTTGGGGATGGGGTGCAGGTTAGGGGGTTTTGGGGATGGGGTGCAGGTTGGGGGTGTTTTGGGGATGGGGTGTAGGTTAGGGTGTGTTTTGGGGATGGGGTGCAGGTTAGAGGTGTTTTGGGGATGGGGTGCAGGTTAGGGGTGTTTTGGGATGGGATGTAGGTTAGGGGGTGTTTTGGGGATGGGGTGCAGGTTGGGGGTGTTTTGGAGGTTGGGTGCAGATTAGGGGGTGTTTTGGAGATTGGGTGCAGATTAGGGGGTGTTTTGGAGATGAGGTGCAGGTTAGGGGGTGTTTTGGAGATGGGGTGCAGGTTAGGGGGTGTTTTGGAGATGAGGTACAGGTTAGGGGTGTTTTGGAAATGAGGTGCAGGTTAGGGGTGTTTTGGGGATGGGGTGCAGGTTAAGAGGTGTTTTGGGGATGGGGTGCAGATTAGGGGGTGTTTTGGGGATGGGGTGCAGATTAGGGGGTGTTTTGGAGATGGGGTGCAGGTTAGGGGGTGTTTTGGAGATGAGCTGCAGGATAGGGGGTGTTTTGGAGATGAGCTGCAGGTTAGGGGGTGTTTTGGAGATGAGGTGCAGGTTAGGGGGTGTTTTGGAGATGAGCTGCAGGTTAGGGGGTGTTTTGGGGATGGGGTGCAGGTTAGGGGGTGTTTTGGGGATGGGGTGCAGATTAGGGGGTGTTTTGGAGATGAGCTGCAGGTTAGGGGGTGTTTTGGGGATGGGGTGCAGGTTAGGGGTGTTTTGGGGATGGGGTGCAGATTAGGGGGTGTTTTTTTAGATGCAGGTTGGAGCAGATTGGGTTAAATCGAATTGAAGGAGATTTCGAGGAATCCTACAAGAAGGAAAAATTTGACAAAAATTTGTGTTTTGGGCAAAACATGAAAGTAACAATTGTGCTAGTGTGTGTACACAAAGTGCTGTATACAGTACACGACATCCCAGGGTCACGCAACCCCTGCCCAGACGTGTTTACACTGAAAGCAGAGAAATGAAACATCTCGGCCGGTACCGGAGTGAGCAGGAGCAGGACTCCAGGTAACAGGTACCGGCAAGGAGAGCCCTCACTGTATCATTCCAAGCAGAGGTCAGAGTAATGACAGACAGACGTCCTGAGAGACGCACAGACATGCACACAGAGAGCCGCACAAACAGGCAGGTCCAGGCTTTATTTGCTGGGGTAAGATACGGATCCCATGTCAGTGTTTATACCATAAAAGCACAGGCATTATTTTGGCAATGTGTACGACCTGCCATAACGTGGTTTCTTGATGAGGTCTATACCCATGTACCTTTATGTACAGCGCTGCAAAATGTGTTGGAGCTTTATATATATATATATATATATATATATATATATAAAACGAAAAGTCCTGACTGACTGACTCATCAACGCCCAGCTGAAAACGTTTTTTATTATTACTATTATTATTATTCTTTATTTATATATAGCGCCAGCATATTCCACAGCGCTGTACAATGGGCACAGTATATTTACAATGAGGGAGTGCAGACATGAGACATACTAAAATCACATAAGGGACAGACGGTTCTGCCTGTAGGATAATTGCCCTACTGATATAGCACTTTATACAAGTGCTCAGCCAGACACAACGTGAGTTTATAATCTAAAGGACAGAGGTAAGTGAAACAAAATGGGAGCAGGGGGAGTGTGGATCTGGTGGCTAGAGAGAAAATAGCAAGGATTGTATACGAGTGACCAAGAGCTTGGACTAAAGTGGCAGCAGCTGGAAGGGAAGCAATGAGTTTGGGCCCAGGACTGGGTGGGAGGGTGAATGGGGCGGGTGGATGGGACTGCAGAGTGGAGATGCAGAGGCTGGGGAATGGCTGTGTGTGGTGAGCTGTAGGAAGAAAGAGACAGAACTTTTAAGAGAAGGGTCTGTATGCAAGGAGTTAATGACATGCGAGGGGGTAAGAGAAGCATGGTGGTAAGAGCTTGAATGACGTCATGGTTGATAGCAGAATAGTTTAACCAAGGAACGTGAAATTTTGAAGGTACATTGTTTTTATGACGTAGGTGCCCACCAAGGAAGGATTTTTCAAAATTCTGCCCATAAGGGGGTGAAAAAAGGGTGTGACTATTTTAAACAGGATACCTATATCTCAAAAACCGAAGATGTTACATATGTGAAAATTGGTATTTACAATCTTCTTGAAAAATAAAAAAACATGTATTTTACCATTTTCCAAAAATCTAAGTTGGGGGGGGGGTGAAAAAAGGGGTTGTGAATATTTTAAACGAGATACCTATATGTCAAAAACAAAATATGTTACACATGTGAAAATTGGTATTTAGATTTTTCTTGGAAAATAAAAAAAAACATGTATTTTACCATTTTCTGAAAATCCCGTGAGGGGTGAAAAAGGGGGGTGAATACTTTCTTCAGAATACCTATATTCCTTTTGAAACATAAAAACACATGTTTTACCATTTTCCAAAAATCCAAGTGGGGAGTGGAAAGAGGATTCCCATATCTCAAAACAGAAGATGTTACCCGCGTGAAAATTTGGTATTTGGATTCTTCTTGAAAAATAAAAAAAACACGTATTTTACCATTTTCTGAAGATCCAATGATGGGGGTGAAAAGGGGGTGTGAAAACTTTTAGCAGTATACGTATATTTCAAAAACCAAAAATGTTACAGGCGTGAAAATTGGTATTTACAATCCTTTTGAAACATAAAAAACATTTCTACAATTTTCCAAAAATCTAACTAGGGGGGTGAATATTTTAAACAGGATACTTATATCTCAAAACAAGATTTTACAGATGTGAAAATTGTTATTTAAAATCCTCTTGAAAAATAAAATAACACGTATTTTAGCATGTTTAGAAAATAAAGTTAAGGGGGGTGGAAATGGGGGGTGAATATTTTTAGCAGTATACCCAATGTTTCAAAAACCAGTGGTGTTACAAGCGTGAGAATTGGTATTTACAATCTTTGTGAAAAGTGAAAAAAAGGAGCTCTACAATTTTTTGAAACCCCAGTTAAGGGGGTGAAAAAGGGGTGTAAATACTTTTATCAGTATACCTATATTTCAAAATCCAAAGATGCTACAGGTGTGAAAATTGGTATTTACAATCTTCTTGAAAAATAAAAAAAACACGTATTTTACAATTTCTAAAAATCCAGTGGGGGAAAAAAAGGGGGTGAATGTTTTAATCAGGATACATATATCTAAAAAAATTGAAGATGATACAGATGTGAAAAATTGGTATTTAGATACTTCTTGAAAAATAAAAAACATGTATTTTGCCGTTTTCAGAGAATTCAGTTAAAGGGTGGGTGGATACTTTTATCATTTTACCTTTATTTAAATAAAACAAAGCTGTTACAGGCATGAAATTTGGTATTTACAATCTTCTTATAATTGTTTTTTACCATTTTCCAAAAATCCAGTTGATACACTGGATCAGCAGATCAGAGGGATGCTGTTACTTCACACAGAATGATTTCTCTATGCAGCTCCTCTCACAGCCAGGGCTTGCACACTCCCTCACTGCTCCAACATGTCTGCTTCCCTCTCACAGCCAGGCCTCACATACTCCCTCACTGCTCCAGCATGTCTGCCTCCCTCTCACAGCCAGGGCTCGCACACTCACTGCTCCAGCATGTCTGCTTCTCTGTCACGTGCAGGGCTCGTACACACCCTCAATGCTGCAGCGTTGGAGAACCTGTGATATTATTGCAGAACTTCAACCCACCTAAGCTCTGTAATAGCACCAGATTGCAAGTAGAAACATAGAAACATAGAAGCACTTCACAGAAATGTGATTGAGGCTATGGTGCTAAGCGGTTCTGGTTGGGGAAGTTGGTGTTCATACCACAAATTCCTCTTATATCTTCAGAATATCCATTTCAATTCAAAAGGCTTCAGTTCACCCTTAAGGTTTGTTTTGCGATGACCATCAACAAGTCTCAGGGACAGACTTTAAAAGTAGTGGGGATTGACCTAAGGGCAGTCTGCTTCTCACAGGGGCAGTTTTACGTTGCCCAGACTGAGCTCATCTAACTCTCTGCTGATCTGACCACCTGAAAGAAGAACCACTAATGTATTTTACAAAGAAGTACTCAAATAGTGTTTTTTCTATGTTCCAGATGCTAAAGAACTAAATAAATTTTTTTTGTATTGTCTGTATTTACAACACAAAACAAATTCATGGACACGCATGAATGAAACAGCTTTGTTTTGCAGCCAATACGCCCTGACTAACGTCTGCATTAAACATTACTTATTACTTTAACACATCAACCTGTAAATTATATTTCGTACAGTTTGGGCAAAAAACTCATGTTTCTTTTAAAAACAATTGTAACAAATCCCAAAATCGATGCGAGCGAAGCCGCCGGCAAAAGCTAATAAATAATAATGGTGATGCGACTTGCGCACCATGTGATCATATCTTGTGACCAAATCATTTATTTCCAAGCTGGGAGTTTTTAAAATCTTCTTTGACCGACAGATGCATGGACAAGTGTATGAGAGATGCACAGACGGACGTATGGACAGACGCACAGACAGATGCATAGACACACAGATGGGCGTACAGACGCACACACAGACAGGCACACAGACACACTCACAGACATACAGACAGGTGCACATAAAAACACACAGACACTCGGATGCACACCCCAGGACACACAGTGTGGTTGCTTGGCGCAGTGCTGTCAGCTGATGCGGTCGCACTGCATTTGGCTAAATCGGGGCTCACAGTATATCTCTAAACATTGCTGAATTCACCCGGCTGCTTCTGTCACATCATCAATAAACACCAATGACCCAGTGCCACTGGAAGCCATGCATGCCCACGCCATCACACCGCCTCCACCATGTTTTCCAGATGAGCTGTTCCAAGCCTAATCCATACTTTTTTCTTCCTGTCATTCTGGTACAGATTAATCTTACTTTCATCCATCCAAAGAATGTTTTTCCAGAACTGCTCTGGCTTTTTTAGATGTTTTTTGGCCAAGTCTCATCTGACTTTTCTATTCTTCAGGATTATGAATGGTTTGCACCTTGTGGTGAAGACTCTGTATTTGCTCTTTGTGAAGTCTTCTCTTGATTGTAGACATTGACAATGATACGCCCATCTCCTGGAGAGTGTCCAGCACTTGTCCGGAGGTTGTGAATGGGTTTTTTGTTACCATAGAGAGGATCCTGCGATCATCCACCACTGTTGTCTTCCACGTCCAGGCCTTTTATGTTGCTGAGCTCACCAGGTCGTTCTTCTTTTCTCAGAATGTATAAACTGTTGATGTGGCCGCTGCTAATGTTGCCGCTATCTCCCTGATGAATTTGTTGTGTTTTTGAAGCGTTACAGTGGTCTCTTTCACTTGTATGGACAGTTGGTTTGAACGCATGATGCAGCTTCACAGCCATAGATTCCGAATGCAAATCCCACACTTAGAATCAACTCCAGACCTTTTACCGGCTTAATTAATGAAGAAATAATGAAGGAGTAGCCACATCTGGACATGAAACAGCTTTAGATTCAATCGTCCAATTACTTTTGGTCCCGTGAAAAGGGGGGGTGGCAACTCTTAAGAGCTGTAATTCCCAGATTCCCCTATTAGTTTGATGGGGAATCGTAATTATAATAAAGACACTGAGGCGAATATTATGCTTTTCTTTAGTACGCTGATAGCAGCAAAGAACAATGACAAAATACAAACAAATAAAGTATTTTGACATAAAAAAGTTTAATTCTTAACAGACAACGAACAGTCCAATAGTATTAACTCTTGTGTCGCGCCAGCCAATCAGCGAGCATCTACTCGTATATAGCCTGAGGTAACGTTCTCAAAATCCTCTTTTCTGCGCGAAGACTGATGGAAGACTATAACCTGGGTGTAACAACTCGAACACATTAAAGAACGATTAACAAGCAAGACCAGTTTGTGGTGACAGACAATGGTTGAATTCTTCAAGTTCCAACTTGGGTAAGATGAAGAAGAATGCAGGCCTTCGACCTTCCACTCAAGCTGAAACAATTGTAATTGAAGATTTATATGAATGTCTGTGAAATCCTTATTGAAAGATATCGCAGTATCGACAATCTCAATAAATTAAACAAGAAAGTTTTATATGGGAGGGCGAATCCAGAATAAGGGTGGTATAATATTCACCTCCAGGTCTTTATTATAATTACGATTCCCTGTCATATTAATAGGGGAATCTGGGAATTATCCCACAAGAAAAACTCTCATCTAAACTTTACCCCAAACTAGGTGCCCTGTACAGAAACAAATCCTGCCTGAGCCCCGCGGTAACAAAGCAGATTATACAACAAATACTTATGCCAGCTATTGAATACAGAAATGTAGTGTATGCAGCCGCCCCGCAAACACACCTTCTTAAACTTACTACATTGTAGAACTCATTCTGCCGCTTTTTGCTACAATGTATCTACATGACCCACCATTGTGACATGTTAAAAGAGCTAAACTGGCCATCGCTGGAATCTAGACGCACCCTTCACCTTTCCAACCTGGTGTTTAAGAGCTTTCCTGGGATGCTACCACCCTACCTGAATAGGCTGCTTACCCTAGCAGTTCCCTCATCCTATAACCTCCGATCCAGGACCATCACCTTACTTAAAATTAGGGATGAGCTGTTCGGTTCGATCCGTTTGGAATTCGACTCGAACATTGGTAGTTCGAAAGTTCGCGAATTTCTAACTTTTTGGCGTGTTCGGTTCGAGTCCGAAAAAAAAAAAACATTTTGAATAAAGTATAAAAAATGCTTTAAAAATACAAAAAAATCTAGAAATAAAGAGCCTCTTTACTGCAGGATATTATAAGCAACGGTTTATTAGATATTGAATTAAAAAACTACCCAGGGCAAGAAGGCACGCATGTAGGCGATGATTACGGACGCAGTCAACGCGGTGGGAGGCAATGGACGGACTGTGTACGTCGTCAAGAAGCGGTATGTATAATAGCATAAACATGTTACATACACATAACACACATTACATACATCTATCAACATATGTCAACACATGCTGCAGCATAATGTATTATCTGTTTGTCAGACAAATGTGACTGTCATAAAATTATTCTGGCTTTATTTAAAATATTTGCACACGTGTACATTTTTCTGAAACTTTCACACCTCAAAATTACATGTGCTTAGAGTGTATGAGGCTTGCATTTTTTGCGCCGCCTGTGTGTTTCATCTTTAAAATGCTGCAATGGGTGATGTGGATTTTCTAGCTTACAAGGAAAGCATGCTTTACAGTCTGCCTAATGTCTAGGTGCAAAGATTCTCACCTCTAAATGACATGTGCTTACAGCAGGGCTCTCAAACAGCGTAAACAACAGGTGTTAATTAGTGTTTGGAAATAACACCTGCTTCTAAATAGTCTGGTCTCATAGAAACATAGAAACATAGAAAAATGTCGGCAGATAAGAACCTTTCGGCCCATCTAGTCGCCCAATTACATGGATAATTTACCTAGATTTATCTTTTGTTTAGGATAGCCTCTTGTTTTGCTACTTTGTTTCCTTTTAAATATACTCCCTTCCTCTACCTTGTGGATTCCCTTTACGTATTTAAATGTTTCTATCATATCTCCTCTGTCTCGTCTTTTTTCCAAGCTGTACATGTTAAGATCATTAACCCTTTCCTGGTAACTTTTCTCCTTCAAGCCGTACACCATTTTAGTAGCCCTTCTCTGAACTCTCTCTAAGATGTCTATATCCTTCTGGAGATACGGTCTCCAGTACTGCACACAGTACTCCAAGTGAGGTCTCACCAGTGCTCTGTACAGTGGCATGAGCACTTCCCTTTTCCTACTGCTAATACCTCTCCCTACACAACCAAGCATTCTGCCAGCATTTCCAAGCATTCTGCCAGCATTTCCTGCTGCTCTATTACATTGACTACTTACCCTTAGATCCTCTGAAATAATAACCCCTAAATCCTTTTCCTCAGATGTTGAGGTTAGGACTGTATCAAATATTCTATATTCAGCCCTTGGGTTTTTACGTCCCAGGTGCATTATCTTGCACTTATCCACATTAAAACTCAATTGCCACAGCTCCCACCATTTTTTTAGTTTACCTGAATCATTTGTCATTTGGCTGATCCCTCCAGGAACGTCAACCCTGTTGCAAATCTTTGTGTCATCAGCAAAAAGACATACTTTACCATTAATACCTTCTGTAATATCACTAATAAAAATATTAAAGAGAATGGGTCCAAGTACTGACCCCTGAGGTACCCCACTGGTAACAAGACCTTGTGCCGAATAAACTCCATTTACCACAACCCTCTGTTGCCTGTCACTCAGCCACTGCCTAATCCAGTCAACAATATTGGAATCCAAGCTCAAAGATTGCAATTTATTGATAAGCCTTCTATGCGGAACAGTATCAAAAGCCTTACTGAAATCTAAATAAGCAATGTCTACTGCACCACCTGTGTCTATTATTTTTGTTACCCAATCAAAAAAATCATTAAGATTAGTTTGGCATGATCATGAATTTGATACATTGCCTACAGACTGGGTGTGGCTCCTGCACATGTATGAACACTGTGCTTCTGAATTCTAAGAAGTGTTCATTTCTACTACATGTTCCTCTGATATGCTGTTTAACCCCTTAAGGACCAGGGCTCTGTAAAGCCAATCATTAATAATGTAGATGTTACGTCATTTGTCATCAAGGGCTTAATAAAATCTTTATCACACTCCTTAGATTTAAATGTAATATTCCAGTATTTGTATGTCATGTACCTCTCCCGAAGGACCTGTGTGAGCATACAATTATTATTGTGTTAGATCTATAGTTTTGGTGCAGGCGCGGTGGAAGGGCTTGCTGCTTCTGCATTAGTAACACAACACAGCGTGAAAATGTCTATCACAAAGCGTACAAGCTGAGTCCCTAGAGTCTCTGACTATCCATTGTCATATATACCTTGCTTTATACATATAATACATTCCCTCATCTAACAGGATAGTAGCCAGTCCCTGTGCATTTTAACCCCTTAAGGGTGGCTAGGTGTTGTGTGGATCTCTGATGGCAATGTTTCTATACATCCTAGAAATCCGCCACTTCACGGGCAGGTTATGGGGACCTCCTAGGCACGATATTTGAAGGAATTTTTTGTTTTTATTTTTAACCCTTATTTTATGGAAAACTCACTGTCCCTTTAAAAACGTCTTTTTTTAACTTTTTGTCCTTGTTTCCTGTCCCCCAGGGCACTACCCGGACCCCCATACACCTTTTATGGCAAATATCTTGCATATATGCAATCTTGGAGGGCACTCTAAAAACCAAACTTTTGAGTCCCATTGACTTTCATTGAGTTCGGTTCGAGTTCGAACTTGAACTTTTGAAATTGTTCGAGTTCGAATGCGAACTGAACATGGGGGTGTTCGGCTCATCCCTACTTACAATACCACAATACAAAAAGAAAGTGGCTCCATCCTCATTTTTCTACCGAGCACCGCAAATATGGAATAACCTCCCAGACTCCATCAAATCTTCCCCCAGTCTAAAGTCACTTAAGAGATCTCTATTCCTCAATACGGAATGCACCTGTAAACATGTAACACAGTGACTATATACAGAATGCACCTGTAAACATGTAACACAGTGACTATATACAGAATGCACCTGTAAACATGTAACCTAGTGACTATATACAGAATGCACCTGTAAACATGTAACACAGTGCCTATATACAGAATGCGCCTGTAAACAAGTAACACAGTGATTATATACAGAATGCACCTGTAAACATGTAACATAGTGACTATATACAGAATGCACCTGTAAACATGTAACAAAGTGACTATATATAGAATGCACCTGTAAACATGTAACATAGTGACTATATACAGAATGCGCCTGTAAACATGTAACACAGTGACTATATACAGAATGCACCTGTAAACATGTAACACAGTGACTATATACAGAATGCACCTGTAAACATGTAACCTAGTGACTATATACAGAATGCACCTGTAAACATGTAACACAGTGCCTATATACAGAATGCGCCTGTAAACAAGTAACACAGTGATTATATACAGAATGCACCTGTAAACATGTAACATAGTGACTATATACAGAATGCACCTGTAAACATGTAACAAAGTGACTATATACAGAATGCACCTGTAAACATGTTATATAGTGACTATATACAGAATGCACCTGTAAACATGTAACACAGTGACTATATACAGAATGCACCTGTAAACATGTAACACAGTGACTATATACAGAATGCACCTGTAAACATGTAACTCAGTGACTATATACAGAATGCACCTGTAAACATGTAACACAGTGACTATATACAGAATGCACCTGTAAACATGTAACACAGTGACTATATACAGAATGCACCTGTAAACATGTAACTCAGTGACTATATACAGAATGCACCTGTAAACATGTAACACAGTGACTATATACAGCATGCGCCTGTAAACATGTAACATAGTGACTATATACAGAATGCACCTGTAAACATGTTACATAGTGACTATATACAGAATGCACCTGTAAACATGTAACACAGTGACTATATTTGCTACATATTTATTTTCTGGGTTAATCTGTATATTTGTGTTATTAATATCTTGCATTTTATTACTTTGTGTTTCTGTAACACTTCAATGTTCTTGAACCCAGGACAAACTTGAAAACGAGAGAATCTCAATGTGTCCATCCTGGTAAAAATCCTTTATAAATAAATAAATGATGCGAGTTGAAAGCCTATTTAATTCGTGACTGTGACATATGTTCAATTGGTTTAAAATAAAATTCCTGAAATGTGGATTCCCGGGACCAGTCATCTGCTTTAATAATATCTTCTAAACGACAGCCCTGACAATGAGCTGCAGAGGCCGTAGCACTCCCGGCCGAATGAGCTTTAAAAATGGATACAACAATACAAACTTTGTTTGTTATGGGAGCGCAAAGAAGGAGAAAACGATTGTTGTAAGGCTGGGGTCAGACCAGCGCACTTTTAACGTGCGTTCTGGCGCACATAATTACGGCCGCACTAGCAGCAGATGACAGGCAATGACGGACAATATACGATGTACGGTCGCACAAAAGTCCGGCCGTGCAACGCAAGTGGAATTTGAACGCATTTTTCTGAGAACGCTGAACCGCTAGTACTGACGTACTGAGTGCGCAGCTGCGGCATAGCGGCGTGTGTGTGTGATTAGGAGATGTCAGACGCTGCTAATGTCCAGCCTACATAACGTCCAGACGCAAAAAGAGTTTTATTGACGATCCGTACAAAATCACGCCCGAAAATGCGCGTCATCTGACCGTTTTTGCGCATTCCGTGAAAAAATATGTCAATGCGTTCGGACGCACTTTTTCACGTTCGCGGGGAAAAATGCTTTCGTCTGACCTTAGCCTTACACTCTTAGTTCGCAAACTTCTCAGCTCTTTCCACAATGAAATTGTTTCTAGAATGTAGGAGCAAAAATGGCCTTCATTGCATAGTATAGCTATTAAATCATCAAATACAAATTAGGTGGTAAGTATGGCACTCACAAGCGTAGAGCCTCTAGGCTCGTATTGTCCGCCTTTGAGCCGCTATGGGGGGCTCTTCCCATCAGATGGTGGTAGGTAGGGTATGGCTTCTTAATTTTCGTGAATACCTCGAATGAATAGAAAGATATATGGCGCGATACCAGTGCAAATAATGGCAGTTGGTGTAGAGTTAAGCCGATTTACTCACGTGGTTCTGAGCCTCCCAATTGAGTGGCTCAGTACTCCAGCTTTGGACTATTTCAGTGAGGGGGGTCCTACCCCTACTGAGATGTTCTCTTAGCCAGTTGCGCTGTTCCTGGATGAATAATTGACGCAGTCTTGAGCATTGATGCAGGGTAAAATAAATTGAGGATAGGGATGTTTGAAGGCAAAAAATTATTTATGACAAAAGATAAAATAAATAAAATGAAATAAATCCAAATATTTAAAAAAACATAAAATAAGGGAATGGGGGGGTAAACCGAAACGCGTTTCGCTCGCTAGTTCTGCGGGCTTCGTCAGTCGGATACCCCTCATTGTGAACAAGTGTCTTTTATCCTGTTGTCAATTAAGTCAATGAATGTGTACTTGGCGTGCGTTCCATCCGCGAATGTATTCCTTCCATTGGTTTGCGGTTCAGTGGTTTCTTTGGCGATTCTTGATGACATATTTCCGGTTCCGGTGAGTCTCCATGGAAATCAATCTGACTCATTCGTTCCTGCGCATGCGGAGTAGCCCATGCCGGTCGGTGATTTCTTCGGGAGTCTTGAATCAGAAGATGCGTTTATATTTCTAAAGGGGAAGCCAATCCTGCCTACTGACATTCACGGCATTTATCGGGATGGTAATATACAGTCTGAAAACACAAAAACTCTATCAAACAATGCAAAATGACAAGCGGATTGATCACCCTGGGGAGAAGTATTCTACCCCTTAATTTGCACTGATTACATTATACTATCCTTACTACAAGGGAAGAGGGAGAGGCATTGCAACATTAATTGCCCCCTAATAAAAATCTAATAGCAATGTATATTAACTTAATTAATTATAGAAAATGGCAAACCTCGAAATCTACATTCAATCCATTAGGGGCCAAAGTGTTTAAATAATGGATCCATCGCATCTCACTTTTAATAAGTTTCTCGTTCATATTCTCTCCCCTCCAATTCCGACATACTTTTTCGATCCCCATGAACTCTATACTTTTTGGGTCACGGTCATGATGTTCTTTATAATGAAATGAAACATTATGTTTGTCATATCCTCTAGTTATATTGCAAAGATGTTCATTTATCCTGGTGGTGAGTGGGCGAGATGTTTGTCCCACATACCGTTTGCCGCATGGGCATCTGAGCAAATATATTCCATTTTTGGTGTAACATGTTACCAGATCTTTTATTTTATAGTTGGTTCCTTTCACTCCTGCATCAAACTGTTTGGTTGTCTTTTTCTTGGTGTTTGTTTTACGACATGAAATGCATTGCCCACAGCTATAGAAACCAGGGGTTAAACCAAAGGGATGTTTAGATTTATATTTATCTGTGGTTTTAATGTGATTGGTGACCAAATTTGTACTGAGGTTTTTGCCTCCCCTAAATATTATTCTGGGTTTCTCTGGCAGAATGTCATTCAGAATTGGGTCATTGGTTAGAATTGGCCAATATTTTTCCACAGATTTTTTTATCATTTTGTTGTTTATATTATAGTCCATAATGAATGAAACATTCTCAGATTGGCCCTCACGTCTTGGTTTATATTGTAATAATGTATCTCTGCCTATTTTTGAGATTTATCGCTTGGTTTCATCCAAAAAAATCTTATCATACCCTTTTTCCCTAGAATCACCCAACAATTTATCAGCCTGTGCTGAATACTGGTCAGCGTCTGTGCAATTTCTACGTATCCTCAATAATTCTCCCTTTGGGACAGCTTTTAACCAAGGGGGATAGTGGCCACTGTTAATAGGTATATAACCGTTAACTCGGACAGATTTAAAGGAGGTTTTTGTTTTTATTATTCCATCCTCAATATATATATTAAGGTCAAGAAAATTAACTTGAGTGGTACTAATATTGATATCTAATTTTATCCTGTTGTGGAAATTTTATTATGTGGACATTATATTCTAGGATGTGTGTGTTTTTATAAATTGTCATCTGTCTCCCTGTGTTTGGATTAAACTGAGAATCGCTCTAGCAGAGTGTATTTTGGGTTAATCAGAACCAGCGGCAAAACCGTCAGTATGAAAACCTTCTCTTGGGTTTAGAGACATGTTCTCAGTGTGTGTAGGCGTTTGGCGGTTTGTGAGCACTAAGTGCAATGCGCTGGGCTCCTTACCTCCCAATGTCTATGCACATTGGAGAAGTGAAGTCTGCATAACGAGGGATACGTATTATATCTCTGTTGCGGCTACGCTATCCCTTTCTGGATACATACCTGCTTTTAAGACATTTAAGTCTTGTCTCTACACTCGTACCGTGTATTGACAAATAACTGTATTGTCTCCACAGATATATGTCGCAAATCCATAAGAACAAGTAGACTGATCTTCACTCAGATGCTGATCACTCTGAGCAGTATCTGAGTGGGGTCCATACTGACAGTGATGGGGGATGGTCGGACAAACATGGCTGACGGGGACCATGGAGATGACTCAGGGATGAGTCATGTAAGGGGGTCGGTCGGTCATTCTAGTCCACTCCCCTGTCCTTTTGATATGTAAATGTAATTACTGGGCAAACTGGTTTTCTGTTGTACAGCCAGTTGGCCACTGGGCGTTGTGCTATTGTGTATTAAATTAAGCTGACCAAGAGTCACACGGACACTTGGGCAGATGAACTCCAGCTAGAAACAACGTGTGTGTGTGGCTTTTTCTGGGTGAGGATGCAGAAGACCACAGTAGAGTCTCTGGGTCTCCTTACTGCGGGCATTCAGGTAAGTATTGCAGGGATAGCAGAGAGCTGCTTGTAAGTGCAGCGGATCAAACTACATTAGGGAATTGATAGTAGATTAATTTCTACGACAATCCCTATGTCATTGTGGTTTAAGTGGCTCAAAAATTGTTCCAATTCGCCCCTCTCCCCCTTCCAAATGATCAGAATATCATCGATGTATCTCCTATAGAGGACGAGGTTAGGCGCCCAGTCATGCCCTGCCCATACCACATCTTTTTCCCAATGGGCCATGAACAGATTGGCATAACTGGGGGCAAACCTTCTTCATTAAAAATGGATATGTCAGCCCCGGTCTCCGCCATTATCCATTTAACCCATCATCAGCCAGTGTCGTGGATGTGACTGGATTATAAGGTTTACGAAGTGAAATAAAGAAATGGTTAGAGAGAGGTGCTCTTTTATGAGCAGTAACTCGCTCATATTCCTTTAGGCAACGTACAGGACATTAATTGGGGCGTTGTGGGAACGCTGGGTAAATATTCTTCTGGAAAGGTCTAAGGCCGTAACATCAGAAACTCTCTTACAGGAAATGAAACCGAGTAACATGGTTAATTTAGCTGAGATCTGTTTAATGGACAGGGCATCATTAATGGGCCAGGTGTCTAACAGGTTTAATACCAGATTAACGTCCCAAGTGGAGGAATAATGAGGACGAGGGGGTCGTTGGAGACAAATGCCTCTTAATAATCTACATATTATCGGATGTTGTCCTACAAGGACCCCATTAATATCCTGATGGGAAGCGGATATCGCTGATCTAATGTTATTAATGGTGCGATAAGCTTTACCCTCATCAAATAGTTGAGTGAAAAATGTTATCAGCTCCTCTGACCCAACTGCTAAAGGATCAGCTTGTTGACCCAAACACCAAGAAACCCAAGGCTCATCTGTATCTCCTCCTAGTACACCAAGCCCATGAGTTTGAAAGGAGGGAAGCAGTTGTTTCCAAAATGTTTTCTGAAGGCCAGTGACCCCTGATACCTTCCAAGCTACCAGTCGCAGAGTGCGAGACAGTAGCAGATTCTCTAGTGTTCCCTCTGGATCTTTTAAAAGGGATGATGACAGAGGAAGGAGACGGGGGAACCTCTATGGCTAGTTCCAAAAGATGTGGAAACCATGGTTGGGACTGCCATAGTGGTGTTATTAGGACAACTGTCGCTGGTTGTGCACGTCCTATACATAATACTGCTGGTATGAGTAGAAAGGGAGAGAATGCATAAAGCATTTCTTGTGGTCAAATCTGGACCAGAGCGTCCGTGGCTAGGGCCATGGGGTCAGGTTTCCAGCTGTAGAATTTTGGAACCTGTGTATTGAGGAGTGTAGCGAACAGATCTATATAAAAGGGACCCCAGAGTGAGGACAGATTGGAGAAGTCCCTTGTATCTAATCTCCAATCACTGGTGTCGATTAAATATCTGGAATTCCAGTCCACCACCGTATTGGTGAGACCTGGAATATATTGAGCTTGGACAGAAATGTTGTGAGACAGGCAAAACCCCCAAAAGGTCTTGGCTATCTCCGCAAGTTGTTTGGACCTGGGGCCATCTAGGTGATTTATATAACGTATGGCTGAGAAATTGTACATTCTCAGGAGAATAGAGCGCGTCTGGAAGTGTTTGACAAAACTTTACATAGTGAATAAACCAGCCAGGAGTTTTAACCCATTTATGTGTAGATGTTTTTTCACAGAATCCCATCTTCCTCCTGTGGAGAGCGAGTTGCAGTGCACGCCCCAAGCAGCTCTGCTGGCGTCTGACTCGATAATTAGATCTGGGTAAGGATGGAGGATGGCTTTGCCATTCAATGTTTCTATGTGGTCCAACCACCACTGCATTTCCAGTCTGGAATCGTCATCGAGGACGATTAGATCGGAATAGAGGCATCCTCTCCGCAGGAATTGTGCCTTCAAACGTTGAAGTGCACCGTAATACAATGGTCTCAGAAAGATCGCTTGTATCGACGCGGAGAGGAGACCCAGGATACAAGCTAGTGATCTCAATGGAAGTTCTTGAGGAATCAAAAGTCATCTGATTTCCTTTTCCGAATCAATGAATCTTGGGTAATGGGAGAGATAGACATTTCTATCGAGTTGACGGTGAAACCTAGGAATTCCAAGATTGGGTTGGATCGAGAACTGATTTATTATGAACCTTAGGTTGGATAATAAGTTGATTGTCCAATCCCTGTGTGGATACAATGTTGCCTTTTCCTGCGCCAGGAGGAGTAGATTGGATAAATAAATTATCAGACGAACTCCTCTGCTGCGAAGTAGAGACACCACCAGTCTCATCACTTTGGTGAAACATCTGGGGGCTGATGAGAGTACAAAAGGAAGGGACCTGAACCTCCATAATGTGTTTTCCCAATAGAACTGAAGGTAGTCCCTGCTTGGAAGTGCTATTGGGATTGACAGATCTTTTAAATCGAGTTTTACCAGCCAGTCTTAGGGGTTTAAGACTTGTTTTAATTATGGGATGCCCTCCATCTTGAAATGATTGGAAATAACTAACTCGTTTAGTCCTTTCAAATTTATCACTGGACGGAAGTCCCCACTTTTTTTCTTCACCAGGAAAATATTGTTTAGGAATTTTTCCACTGGAGGTTCCACCTTTTCTATGGTGTTTTTCTTGAGAAGCATTTCTTCTTGTCTTGTAATGCCCATGTCTTCTTGGGACATTAATATTGGGCAGGGAGGTTGGTTCTGAACTGGTGGGGAACAAACTCTATTACGAACCCTGCAATGGTTTGTAAGACCCACGGGTCGGCATGAATTAATTTCCAATGTGGGGAAAAAAGAGACACCCTGCCTCCTACTACGCTTGGGGAAGAAAGTTGGGGTGAAGTCATACTCACCATAAGATCCTGATCTCCTGGAACCACGGTAATGAGAGGGTCTGGACCTCGTTGGGAAGAAGGATGGGGTTCCTGACCCCCTGTTGGTATTATAATTAAAAGGAGCCTCTAGAGGTTGACTGCGGGATACGGCCGGGAAAATGGCCCCTAATTTTCCAGGCCCTATCAAAAATTTTATTGGGAAGAACACGTTTTATGAATGATTTCACCTTAGAGAATGTCGAAAAAGAACCTATATAATTCTGCATGTTCTTGTATATGCCTCAGCCTTCCCCAAACAAAAAGCCTTCTGCTTCAATGCCCAGCTCTGTTTGTACCGATGTGGCCAATTTAGGATCCACCTTAAGGAGCATTGCTCGCCTCCGCTCTGTGGAGAACGCGGTGTTGATGTTACCGAAAACACAGACTAGGCAATGGACCCATCCTCTACATTGAAATAAGTCTGGTTTGGAGTTAGTGAGGAGGGACCGGTCAATAGAGTCCATAAACTTAAGTAATCCACCCAAAACAAAAGATCAAACAATTTTTCGTGGCAGAGTTTTAATGTAGCCTCGACACCTCGTTTAGGAGACCATCCCGACTCCTGGTGGAACTCAATGATCTTCGGATCGAGTTGACGAGCTGCATTGACCTTATGGGCAAACGTTGGAGCTGGACATTCTGCTCTCATATTACTTTCAGGGTTATTCAAAGAGAATCGAAAAGTCACCGCACGTTCGGTGACTTTTATTATTATTATTCTTCTTTATTTATAAAGCGCCAGCATATTCCGCAGCGCTGTACAATAAGCACAGTATAGACAGGGTTACAATACATTGAACAACATTTGACAAACAGTACAGGAGGAGATGAGGGCCCTATTCCCGTAGGAACTCACAATCTAGGAGGGTTGGGGTTGGAAACAGGAGGAGAGGACTGTAAGGTGAGAGTGATTGATGGTTGTGTCAGTGAGTTGGGGGGGTCGGCTTCCCTAAATAGGAACGTTTTAAGGGAGCGTTTGAAGGAAGAGAAGTTAGGGGAAAGTCTGACAGTACGAGGGAGAGCGTTCCAGAGAGTGGGGGCTGCGCGTGAGAAATCCTGCAGTCTATCATGGGAAGAGGTGATGCGGGGAGAAGCTAGGCGCAGGTCACTGTTTGACCTTAGGGAGCGGGCTGGGGTGTATTTGGTGATTAGTGAGGACAGGTAGTGGGGAGCTGAGTTAGTGAGGGTTTTGTAGGTAAGGATAAGGATTTTGAACTTAATTCTGCAGTGGATGGGGAGCCAGTGAAGGGACTCGCAGAGGGGAGCGGCAGAGACAGAGCGGCGGGTGAGGTGAATTAGCCTGGCGGAGGCGTTCAGGATGGATTGTAGGGGGGAGAGGCGGGACAGAGGGAGGCCAGATAAGAGATTATTGCAATAGTCGAGTCGGGAGATTACCAGGGCGTGTATGAGTTGTTTTGTGGTGACAGCGGTAAGAAATGGCCGAATTCTGGAAATATTACGCATTTGGTATCGGCAGGAGGAGGAAAGAGACTTGATGTGGGGGATGAAGGAAAGAGCAGAGTCAAGTGTAACTCCAAGACAGCGAACTTGGTTTGATGGGGAGATGGTGATACCCTCCACCGTGATAGAGAAGTCAGGAGGTGGGGAGGTATTGGAGGGAGGAATAAGTAGGAGTTCAGTCTTTGACATGTTGATCTTTAGGTGGTGAGAGGCCATCCAGGAGGAGATGCCAGATAAACAGTCACTGACTTTTGAAAGGACAGGGGGAGAGAGATCAGGGGTAGAGAGGTAGATCTGAGTGTCATCAGCATAGAGGTGGTAATTAAAGCCAAAGCTGTTGCTGATTTTGCCCAGGGAGGAGGTGTAGATGGAAAAGAGCAGAGGACCAAGGACAGAGCCTTGAGGTACACCAACAGATAGAGGCAATGAAGAGGAGGAGTTACCAGCAAAGGACACACAGAAGGACCTGTTGGATAAATAGGATTCGACCCAAGCGAGTGCAGTGTCACCGAGACCCAGAGAGTTGAGGGTCTGTAGAAGGAGGGGGTGGTCAACAGTGTCAAAAGCAGCCGAGAGGTCAAGCAGGATGAGAATAGAATAGTGGCCGTGTTTTTTAGCAGTTAGGAGGTCGTTGGTGACTTTGGTGAGGGCAGTTTCAGTTGAGTGTAGGGGACGGAAGCCAGATTGCAGGGGGTCAAGTAGGGAATTGGAGGACAGGAAGAGGGAGAGGCGGTTGAAGACTAGTTTTTCTAAGAGCTTTGATGTGAAGGGAAGCAGGGATACAGGGCGGTAGTTGGATGGAGAGTTGGGATCTAGGGATGGTTTCTTTAGTAAAGGGGTAACTAGCGCGTGTTTGAAGGCGGATGGAAAGGAGCCAGTGGAGAGAGATAGGTTGAAGATTTATTTATTTATTTATTTATAAAGGATTTTCCCAGGAAGGATACATTGAGATTTCTCTCGTTTTCAAGTATGTCCTGGGTTCAAGTACATTGAAGTGTTACATTTACAGAAATACAAAGTAATACAATGTAAGATATTAACAACACAAATATACAGATTAATAGACATGTGCACAGCACAAAAGTTCGTTTTGAACTAATGCATTAGTCCTAAAATGCAATTTATTTAGTTGCTAAAGAAATTCGTTTTCAGTTCTTTAGTATGAAAACTAATTTCATTCATCCGAAAACCAGTGGATACAATTACTATTGTAGTGGCTCCTCAGACTGCTGAGATCACTGCTTGTTACAGTATCTCTCACTCTCAGCACAATGTGGGCCATATTACATAGTTGGTGCTAACTTAACCAGAGCTGTTGTAAACTTCCCAGAGCCATTATAGCCTATGGAGGTTTTCAGTTTACAACAGCTCTGGTAAAGTTAGCACCAACATTGTAATACTGTCCCGTGTCAGGCAAAGCTGTTATAGTAACTGACTGCTGCTCATCACAGTGCTCAGAGTTTCAGTAAAACTAGTAAATAATATTTTTATATATAAGACGTTAGAACAATATTATTTTCTTGTTTTACTGAAACTCTGAGCGCTGTGATGAGCAGCAGTCAGTTACTGTAACAGCTGAGCCTGATACATTGTACTGAGAGATAATGTAACAAGCAGCCGATCTCCGCGCTCACAGCCACTGGATTTAAAGGGCTAAAAAAAAAAAAGGCTCCTCTCTGTATAATGTATACAACATCCACCTGCATTAATTAATACCCCTCTCTGTATAATATATTGAACATCCTCCTGAATTAATGTCCCTCTCTGTATAGAACATCTTCCTGCATTGGCATGTGGAGGGTGCAGAACTTCGGATGTTGCGATGTTGCGCTCTTCATTGCTGGTCTCCTTCACTCATCAATATAATATCACAAAGAGGACTGAAACTAAAATGTAGTGCATTTTATTTTAGTTTCTTTCGTTTTTTGTACTGAGCAGTTTCGTTTCTCTTGAGTCATACTAAAACTAAATTATCCCAAAATTCGGACTAAATCGCTTTAGTACTAAAACGAATGCACATGTCTACAGATTAACAGGAAATAAATATGTAGGAAATATAGTCACTAGGTTACATGTTTACAGGTGCATTCTGTATTGAGGTATGTTAACAGGGAAATTTTGAGTGACTTAAGACTGGTGGAAGATTTGATGGTGTCTGGGAGGTTATTCCATAATTGTGGTGCTCTGTAGGAAAATGAGCACCGAGCCACTGTCTTTTTGTATTGTGGTATTGCAAGTAAGGTGCTGGTCCTGGATCGGAGGTTATAGGATGAGGGAGCTGCTGGGGGAAGCAGTCTATTCAGGTAGGGTGGCAGCTTCCCAGAGATGCTCTTAAACACCAGGCTGGAAAGGTGAAGGGTGCGTCTGGATTCTAGCGATGGCCAGTTTAGCTGTTTTAACATGTCACAATGGTGGGTCATGTAGTTACATTGTAGCGCAAAGCGGCAGAATGAGTTATACAGTGTAGTAAGTTTATGAAGGTGTGTTTGCGGGGCGGCTGCATACACTACATCTCCGTAATCAATAGCCGGCATAAGCATTTGCTGTACAATCTGCTTTCTTACCGCGGGGCTCAGGCAGGATTTGTTTCTGTACAGGGCACCTAGTTTGGGGTAAAGTTTAGATGAGAGTTTTTCGATGTGGGGGCCAAAGAATAGATTAGGGTCCAACCACATACCTAGATATTTGAGAGAAGTGACTGTGGTCAGCGTGCCATTTGATATTGTCCCAACACATAGATGGGGATTTTGCAATTTGTGTAGTTTAGGTGCTGTTCAAAGAGCATCGTTACAGTTTTGTCAGTATTTAAAAAAAGTTTGTTGTTTTTGATCCACTTTTCTACCTCTGTGAATTGTTCTTGCAGCGCGGCCTCCAGCTGCGGGAGATTTGGTTTGCTGGTATAGATCACAGTGTCGTCTGCGTACATATGTACAGTTGAGGCTTTGCAGACGTTGGGCAGATCATTTATGAATATTGTGAATAGCAGGGGGCCTAGTATTGAGCCTTGGGGTACACCGCACGTGACTGGGAGAGGGAGGGAGGAGCTGCCAGAAATTGACACATATTGTGATCGGTCGGATACATATGATTGAAACCAGGTTAACGTGCGATCACCAATGCCAGAGTTTTTAAGTTTTTCTAACAAGATGCCATGGTCTACCGTGTCAAAGGCCTTGGCAAAATCAAGGAAGATGGCTCCAGTTAGGTTTCCTTGTTCCATCCCAGCTTGGATATCATTGCAGACTTTTAAAAGGGCGGTTGTGGTTGAGTGATTTGGGCGAAAGCCTGATTGATCCGGGGTTAAGTAGTTCCAATATTGATAATAATCACGTAATTGTGTGTAGACACATTTTTCCAAGACTTTTGACATTACAGGGAGCAACGATATCGGACGGTAGTTGGATACCAAAGTACTGTCCCCACTTTTATGGATAGGTACCACTCTTGCAGTCTTCCAGAGCTTGGGTATGTAACCAGTTGCCAGTGACTCATTTATTAGGGTTGCGACTGGATTTGCAATTGCTGGCGCACTGATTTTCAGCAGCATTGCTGGTATTTGATCAGGTCCAGACTGGTATTTCATTTTTTGCTTACGGAGAAGTTTAGTAATGACACTGACAGGCACTGGTCTAAAACTGAATTCCTGTGTGATACAGGGACTTTGCACAGTTGTTGGGGCCTGACCTGCATGAGGCCTCTCTGATTGCATGTCATTTCCTAGCTTGGCAATCAAAGTGGTGGCACATCCAACAAAATAATCATTAAAGGCATTTGCTACATCTAGCGGGTGTTGCAGGGTTTGGTTGTTTACTTTGACAGCAGCTGGCTGGGAGTGGACTGGGGGTGCTTGTATGTTACTTATGGTTCTCCAAAAGTTTCTAGGGTTTGAGATGTTATTGTTTAGATTTTCATTGAAGTAATGGGCTTTGGCCATTTTTGTTTGTGAGAGCAGGGGTGAGGGAGGAGGAGAGGGGAGGAATTAGATGTGAGGGAATGGGGTCGAGCGGGCACGTGGTGAGATGTGAGGAGGACAATAAGGAATTGACTTCATCCTCAGTGGCTGGGAGGAAGCGGCAGAGGGTGGCAGAGGGGACCTCTGGAAGTGGAGGTGGCAGATAACTATCTTGTGTTGGGATGTTGCTTCTGATAGTTAGAGTTTTACTGAGGAAGTAGTCTGCCAGGTCTTGAGCGCTGAAGGCAGCTGAGGGGGGAGGTGCAGGTGGGTAGAGGAGGGTGTTGAAGGTGGACCAGAGCCGTTTAGGGTTGGAGGACAGCGTAGATATAAGAGATGAGAAGAAGGATTGTTTGGCCAAGTGGAGGGCTGAGGTGTATGACCGAAGAATAAACTTGAAGTGAACAAAATCAGCTTCAGAGCGGGATTTCCTCCAGGCACGCTCTGCGGTGCGGGAGCATCTTTGCAGGTAGCGAGTCTGGAGGGTGTGCCAGGGCTGAAGCTGGCGGCGTGGGGCCTTACAGAGTCGAAGAGGAGCAAGAGTGTCAAGAGCAGAGATAAGCGTAGTGTTGTAGTGATTAGTGGCAGCATCAGGGCAGGTGAAGGATGAGGTATGAGGGAGGTGGTGAAGTAGGTTGGAGAATTGATGGGGTCCACAGCATGTAGATTTCTGCGAGTGTGTGTGCGGGGTGGGGGAGCAGGGTGTTTAGGAAGTCCAGATAGGTTGAAAGAGAGAAGGTGGTGGTCAGAGATGGGGAAAGGGCGACAGTTGAACTCAGAAATGGAGCAGAGGTTGGAAAAGACAAGGTCAATAGCGTGACCATCGCGGTGGGTAGGGAGGAGGGAGGATTGTGTGAGTCCAAGGCAGAACGTGAGTGAAAGAAGTTTGGAGGCAGCAGGGGCGGAAGGATCATCAATGGGAATGTTGAAGTCCCCGAGAATTAGGCATGGAAGATTAGAAGACAGGAAGTGAGAAAGCCAGGTAGCAAAGTGGTCAAAGAACTGGGAGGTTGGTCCCGGTGGGCGGTAGATGACTGCCACCCTGAGGGCCAGAGGAGAGAACAGGCGGATGCAGTGTGTCTCGAAGGAGGAGAAGGAGAGGGATGGGGGTGGAGGGAGATGCTGGTAGGTGCAGGTGGAGAGAGCAGGAGTCCGACCCCGCCACCATTTCTCTCACCCGGTCTGGGGGTATGGCTCAAGTGTAGACCGCCATGTGAGAGAGCAGCAACGGAGGCCGTGTCAGAGGGGTTAGCCAGGTTTCAGTTAAAGCTAGGAGGTTGAAGGAGTTTGAAAGGAAGAGGTCATGGACGGCTGTGAGTTTGTTGCACACAGAGCGAGCGTTCCAGAGGGCGCAGGAGAAAGAGGACAGGCACTGAGGGATTATGGGAATGAGGTTGCTGGGCTTGCAGGGAGGTGATTTATGTGCGATGGAGATAGGATGAGAGGGAAGTATTGGATGTGTTGTGGGGTCAGGGTTAGGGGATATGTCACCTGAATAGAGTAACAGCAGGAGGGTGAGAAAGAGAAGGTGGGAATGGGATTTGTGGGAGTGGGAGTGATTGGCAGCACGAGAGTTAGAGGGAGACCATGTTATGAGGAAACAAAGGAGCTCATGTGAGGCCATCATGTGGGATGAGAGGAGGGAGGGAGAGATGCAGATAGTGTAGGGGTCGGTGGTAGAGGGGCAGGAGTTCCATTTAAGGAGAAAGGTAGAAGTAAAGAGTAGAAGCGTGAGAGAAAACATGATATAGATGTGCGTTTACCCAGAGTAAAAAGTGGGCCTTGCAGTTCCTTCCTCCAGTCCCGCAACTCCAGGAAATCAACTCTGAACGTCCACTTAGGATGCCACTGAACTCCAGGAAATCAACTCTGAACGTCCACTTAGGATGCCACTGAACTCCAGGAAATCAACTCTGAACGTCCACTTAGGATGCCACTTGGGGAGGTCACTGGAGCCAAAGCTCAATGGAGCCACTCTTAGCTGTTATATAGGGCGGACTGATTGCATTCAGGCAGTTAAAGGGTAAACACCTGAAGCTGGATGGGCTGTGTCAATAGGGCAGGAGATTCACATGCTAATTAGCAAAGCAAATGGTGGAGAAAAACAAAAATAAATAAAAAAAACAGGAAAAGACCAAGGTAACGTTATAATGTGGGTGCCTGCGAATACTGGGTGATGGGGGTCCTACCAGCAAAAGTATGCAGGGGATCAGTTGAGATGTGGGTGTCTGTGGATAATGGGTGATAATGTCTTACCAGCAAAAGTATGCAGGGGATCAAAATATTCCTGGGACTTTTCATTCTTTTCAATTCGGTTCCTTTTGCCGATCCCATTTCGGCGACCCTGCGGTGTATTCAGCAAGCACCACAGGGCCCCCGAATTGCAGGGAAAAGCTGACGAAAACCTGACGAAAACGAACCGCAAAACCTGGCGAATGCACGCCAAAAACCCGCAAAAACATTTGGATTAACCCGCCGAAAACCACAGAAAAACCCAAGCAGGAGCCGATCACACGCAGCGAAGCCGCTGGAAAAAGCCGACACCGCAGACAGAGCGAAGTGAATAAATTAGGAAAACAGTTTGTGTGAATGTTTGAAAAGTGAAACGCTGTTTGCAAAGAAACTACTGAGCGAAAATGTCTGAAATTTACACATAATCCAATGAATGATAATAAAAAGGGCTGTTACAGAAAAAAGAAGTAAACTTAAAAAAAATACAGAAAAATGCTTAAAATATCCTAAATAATCTATAAATGAAGAGACTTTTTGCTGCAGATTAAAATGATAAACGGTTTATTAGATATTGAATTAAAACGGGAATATTTTTATCATTGAAGCCTATGGGATTCTCCTGAATAAACCTGTCGAATGAAACCATTGAACATCAGGGCATTTCACTGACATTTCTCTGCTGTTCAATGTGAATAGATTAACCATTGCTTCTCTATGGGGGATTTCACTGCCGCCGAACAGTACCGTATTTCACTGCCGACGAACAGCACCGTATTTCACTGCCACCGAACAGCACCGTATTTCACTGCCGCCGAACAGGCACCGTATTTCACTGCTGCCGAACAGCACCGTATTTCACTGTCGCCGAACAAACACCGTACATGCAGGCAATTTGGCAAAATTTGGCGAACTGCCTGGTCTCTGAATAGCCGAATGGCCCCGAAATGTCACCGTACGGGGAAATTCCGTGCTCAGTGACATTTCGGGGCCAGATCGTCTCTCACTGAATAACCCCTATAGTGTTTCCCAAAGTGTCTACGGGGTTATCATTAGGGATGAGCCGAACACCCCTGTGTTCGGTTCGAATTCGAACTCAAACTTTTTCAAAAGTTCGAATTTGAACTCGAACACAAACCGAACTCAATGCACGTCAATGGGAGTCAAACGTTCGATTTTTAGAGTGCCCTGCAAGAGGGCATATATTTCAAGAGTACTGGTTCCATTAACGATTAACGAATACCGAAAATGTCGGAATGAATGCACAAAACAAACAAAAATGGCCAAAGCCTATTACTTCAATGAAAATCTAAACAATAACATATCAAACCCTAGAAACTTTTGGAGAACCACAAGTAACATACAAGCACCCCCAGTCCACTCCCAGCCACCTGCTGTCAAAGTAAACAACCAAACCCTGCAACACCCCCTAGATGTAGCAAATGCCTTTAATGATTATTTTGTTGGATGCGCCACCACTTTGATTGCCAAGCTAGGAAATGACATGCAATCAGAGAGGCCTCATGCAGGTCAGGCCCCCCCAACTGTGCAAAGTCCCTGTATCAGACAGGAATTCAGTTTTAGACCAGTGCGTGTCAGTGTCGTTACTAAACTTCTCCATAAGCAAAAAATGAAATACCAGTCTGGACCTGATCAAATACCAGCAATGCTGCTGAAAATTAGTGCGCCAGCAATTGCAAATCCTGTCGCAACCCTAATAAATGAGTCACTGGCGACTGGATACATACCCAAACTCTGGAAGACTGTGAGAGTGGTACCTATCCATAAAAGTGGTGACAGTATTTTGGTATCCAACTACCGTCCGATATCGTTGCTCCCTGTAATGTCAAAAGTCTTGGAAAAATGCGTCTACACACAATTACGTGATTATTATCAATATTGGAACTACTTAACCCCGGATCAATCCAGCTTTCGTCCAAATCACTCAACTACAACCTCCCTTTTAAAAGTCTGCAATGATATCCAGGCTGGGATGGAACAAGGAAACCTAACTGGAGAATCTTCCTTGATTTTGCCAAGGTCTTTGACACCGTAGACCATGGCATCTTGTTAGAAAAACTTAAAAACTCTGGCATTGGTGATCGCACGCTAACCTGGTTTCAATCATATGTATCCGACCGATCACAATATGTGTCAATTTCTGGCAGCTCCTCCCTCCCGCTCCCAGTCACGTGCGGTGTACCCCAAGTATCGATACTCGGCCCCCCTGCTGTTCACAATATTCATAAATGATCTGCCCAACGTCTGCAAAGCCTCAACTGTACACATGTACGCAGACGACACTGTGATCTATACCAGCAAAGCCTCAACTGTACACATGTACGCAGACACCACCATAACCTATACCAGCAAACCAAATCTCCCGCAGCTGGAGGCCGTGCTGCAAGAACAATTCACAGAGGTAGAAAAGTGGATCAAACACAACAAACTTTTTTTAAATAATGACAAAACTGTAACGAAGCTCTTTGGAACAAAACCTAAACTACACAAATTGCAAAATCAGCATCTATGTGTTGGGACAAAATCAAATGGCACGTTGACCACAGTCACTTCTCTCAAATATCTAGGTATGTGGTTGGACCCTAATCTATCCTTTGGCCCCCACATCGAAAAACTCTCATCTAAACTTTACCCCAAACTAGGTGCCCTGTACAGAAACAAATCCTGCCTGAGCCCCGCGGTAAGAAAGCAGATTGTACAACAAATGCTTATGCCGGCTATTGATTACGGAGATGTAGTGTATGCAGCCGCCCCGCAAACACACCTTCAGAAACTTACTACATTGTATAACTCATTCTGCCGCTTTGCGCTACAATGTAACTACATGACCTACCATTGTGACATGTTAAAAGAGCTAAACTGGCCATCGCTGGACTCTAAACGCACCTTCCACCTTTCCAGCCAGGTGTTTAAGAGCTTTTCTGGGAAGCTGCCACCCGACCTGAATAGACTGCTTCCCCAGCAGTTCCCTCATCCTATAACCTCCGATCCAGGACCAGCACCTTACTTGCAATACCACAATACAAAAAGACAGTGGCTCGGTCCTCATTCTCCTACAGAGCACCACAATTATGGAATAACCTCCCAGACACCATCAAATCTTCCCCCAGTCTTAAGTCACTCAAGAGCTCCTTACTAACATACCTCAATACAGAATGTGCCTGTAAACATGTAACATAGTGACTATATACAGAATGCACCTGTAAACATGTAACACAGTGACTATATACAGAATGCACCTGTAAACATGTAACACAGTGACTATATACAGAATGCACCTGTAAACATGTAACACAGTGACTATATACAGAATGCACCTGTAAACATGTAACACAGTGACTATATACAGAATGCACCTGTAAACATGTAACACAGTGACTATATACAGAATGCACCTGTAAACATGTAACACAGTGACTATATACAGAATGCACCTGTAAACATGTAACACAGTGACTATATACAGAATGCACCTGTAAAAATGTAACACAGTGACTATATACAGAATGCACCTGTAAACATGTAACATAGTGACTATATACAGAATGCGCCTGTAAACATGTAACACAGTGACTATATACAGAATGCACCTGTAAACATGTAACACAGTGACTATATACAGAATGCACCTGTAAACATGTAACACAGTGACTATATACAGAATGCACCTGTAAACATGTAACATAATGACTATATACAGAATGCACCTGTAAACATGTAACATAATGACTATATACAGAATGCACCTGTAAACATGTAACATAGTGACTATATACAGAATGCACCTGTAAACATGTAACATAATGGCTATATACAGAATGCACCTGTAAACATGTAACATAGTGACTATATACATAATGCGCCTGTATAAATGTAACACAGTGACTATATACAGAATGCACTTGTAAACATGTAACACAGTGACTATATACAGAATGCACCTGTAAACATGTAACACAGTGACTATATACAGAATGCACCTGTAAACATGTAACACAGTGACTATATACAGAATGCACCTGTAAACATGTAACACAGTGACTATATACAGAATGCGCCTGTAAACATGTAACACAGTGACTATATACAGAATGCACCTGTAAACATGTAACACAGTGACTATATACATAATGCGCCTGTATAAATGTAACACAGTGACTATATACAGAATGCACCTGTAAACATGTAACACAGTGACTATATACAGAATGCACCTGTAAACATGTAACACAGTGACTATATACAGAATGCACCTGTAAACATGTAACACAGTGACTATATACAGAATGCACCTGTAAACATGTAACACAGTGACTATATACAGAATGTGCCTGTAAACATGTAACACAGTGACTATATAGAGAATACACTTATAAACATGTAACACAGTGACTATATACAGAATGCTCCTGTAAACATGTAACACAGTGACTATATACAGAATGCACCTGTAAACATGTAACACAGTGACTATATACAGAATGCGCCTGTAAACATGTAACATAGTGACTATATACAGAATCCTCCTGTAAACATGTAACACAGTGACTATATACAGAATGCACCTGTAAACATGTAACTCAGTGACTATATACATAATGCACCTGTAAACATGTAACACAATGACTATATTTCCTACATATTTATTTTCTGTTAATCTGTATATTTGTGTTGTTAATATCTTGCATTTTATTACTTTGTATTTCTGTAACTGTAACACTTCAATGTTCTTGAATCCAGGACATACTTGAAAACAAGAGAAATCTCAATGTGTCCTTCCTGGTAAAATCCTTTATAAATAAATAAATAAATGAGTCCGTGCTGCTGCAGTTAATACTTATCGTTTCATCGTGAGCAGCAAAGAAAAGAGGCTTTGGAGACGGTTACCTCAGGCTATATACCAGTAGCTGCCTGCTGATTGGCCGGCGCGACACAAGAGTTAATACTATTGGACTGTTCATTGTCTGTTAAGAATTAAACTTTTTTTATGTCAAAATCCTTTATTTGTCTGTATTTTGTCATTTGTTCTTGGCTGCTATCGGCTCAGTAAAGAAAAGCATAGCATCATATTCGCCTCCGTGTCTTGTGGGATAATCCCTAAACCCCTCCTCCAGTTTGGATGCACATACCCTCTCATTAAACCCGAGAGTGTGACCTTTCACCCCATGTCCATTATAGAACTATAGCTTGGACAGGTTTTGGTAAATACCTGAAAAAAAAACTAAAATTGTGCCTGTGTCCAAATATATATGGACCTGACTGTAGGAGCTTGCAATCTAAGACAGGCCTGGAGGTATATGGAAAAGGGGGGGGGTATATCCATGCAGTGTTTACGGTAAGCAGAACACTCCCTGTGTCACCTGGACAAGCTTCTCTGACGCCTGAAGGTTAAACATGTGTCGTTATAAAACACCTGATAACAGCCAATACGTCCACAAATATCACAGCATCTTCCAGCTCACACAGTGACTACCAGGCTCACAGCAACGAAGGGTTAAAAGGGTACAGGGGCCCCAGCCTGGAACACGGGGTGTGTGACATGAAAGTTTGTCGCATGTTAATGTTTCAGATCAAACACATTTAAATATTAGTGAAGGAAACACAAGTAACACAACCTGCAGTTTATAAAGGAAGGAAAACAAAATGCAAACCCACATGGCCCTGTGTGAAAACGTCCTGCCCCCCCCTAAACCTACAGGGTTATTCAGAGAGAGGTGAAAAGCAGGAGAATGACTGGACAAGTGAAAACTCAAGGTCAAAATAGCCAAACCAGAAAAATTCTCCCCTTTATCTCACTTTCCAAATCGACTATTTGGTCTAGATTGTTCATTCTCCCGGCAGTTCTCCTGGTTTTCACCTCTCTCTGATTAACCCTGCTACTAACTGGTTGGGTCGCCCTTAGCAGCTGCAATCACGCGTCTGTAATAACGTGCAATGAGTCGGCTCCGGTGCTGCGGAGGGATTTTGCTCCTCTCATCTCTGCAGGATTGTTGTAATTCCGGCACGTTGAGAGGTTTTCCAGCATGAAGCGCCTTTTTAAGGTCACAGCATCTCAATAGGATTCAGGTCAGGACTTTGACTCGGCCGCTCCAAAGTCTTCATTCTGTTTATCTTCAGCCATTCACAGATTTATTTATTTTTCGTTTCATTTCAGCTCGTTCGGTTTTTTAAAAGAATTCGTTTCGGACCGTTTTCGTTTCGGCCCATTTTCGTTTCGGCTCGTTTCGTATCGATTTTTGTTTCGTGAAATCGGGGCATTTCGGTCTTTCGGATCGTCTGTTCTCTTCGTTTCAAAGGGTCCATTTCGTTTTGATTTTAGACGTATGGTATTTCAGATGCTCCGATATTTCGGTCAATATAGTAATCCTGCCGATTCGTTCCTTCAGACGTATCGTTTTTTATGAAAGATCCTTTTGTTTTTATCAATATGCATCACACAACTTTATTTAATCATATAAACTATCAATATCTTGTACTGTTAGACGGGATTTAGGGAAAAGCTAATTAAGCATTTAAAATAAATTAGGATTGCACCGATACCGATACTAGTATCGGTATCGGTGCCGATACCGGGTACTGCAGGAGTACTTGGTACTCGTGCAGTACCCCGATATTTTCCCCGATACCGGAAGCCGGCATTGAGCTGGCATCCGAGGGGCTGGGGCGGCTGTCCGCATGCTCTATCGGCATTCGGACAGGCCCTGCAGCTGCTCACCGCGTTCATACTTACCTTCCTGAGCGACACCGGGAAAGTCTTTGCGCATGCGCTCGTTGGAAGGCCCCCAGCTGCGATCACGTAGGACCATGTGATCGCGGCTGGGGGCCTTCCAACGAGCGCACGTGCAGAAACGTTCCGGCGTCGCTCAGGAAGGTAAGTATGAACGCGGTGAGCAGCTGCAGGGCCTGTCCGAATGCCGATAGAGCATTCGGACGGGCACCTGGAGCTCTCCGCGATCATACTTACCTTCCTGAGCGACGCCGGGAAAGTTTTTGCACGTGCGCTCGTTGGAAGGCCCCCAGCCGCGATCACATGTTCCCACGTGGTCGCGGCTGGGGTCCTTCAAAACGAGCGCACGTGCGAAGACTTTCCCGGTGTCGCTCAGGAAGGTAAGTATGCTTGCGGAGAGTGCCAGGTGAGCTGGGGTAGTATCAACGAGCTGGGGGGGCAAATCCACAAGCTGGAGGGGCATATTCATGAGCTGGGGCAGTATCCATGTGCTGGGGCATATCCATGAACTGGGGCATATCCATGAGCTGGGGGCATAATCCATGAGCTGGGGAGCATAATCCATGAGCTGGGGGGCATATCCATGAGAGCTGGGGCATAATCCATGAAAGCTGGGGGCATATCCATGAGAGCTGGGGCATAATCCATGAAAGCTGGGGGCATATCCATGAGAGCTGGGGGGCATATCCATGAGCTGGGGACACTTTTATGAGGTCTGTTCTTATTGGAAAGCGGTCACATGACATAAAAAAAGTATCGGTACTCGGTATACCATGTGTAGTACTTGAAAATAGGTATCGGTACTCGTACTTGGTCTTAAAAAAGTGGTATCGGTGCATCCCTAAAATAAATATATTATTGATGCAGAAAGAAAGCACTGGAACAAGTGAAAAAAGTGACTGACGATACGAAATTACGAAATCGGCAACGGCACCAAAATGGACTCGAAACGATACGAAAATACATTGTCTGAAATGGAACCGAAATCGCGAATAGAACGAAAATGATGCGATTTTACAAATTTATGTCCATACAAAATAACGACATTTTTTCGTTTCGTATCGGGAAATATTTCGGATGCTGTGTATTTCGTTGTCGGTCCAGTTCGGAAAATCGGACGAATCCGAAGCACCGAATCGGCCCGTTTCGTGAGAAAAACGAATCGGTACGAAACAAAACACACATCCCTAATGTGTCGCTTTAGAGGATCACTTCGTCAGGCAGGTCTTTATTTAAGTGATTTCTTGATTGTGATCAGGTGTGGCAGTAATCAGGCCTGGGCGTGGCTGGAGAAATTGAACTCAGGTGTGATAACTCATCATTAAGCTATGTTTTAACAGGGGGGGGCAGGACGTTTTCACACAGGGCCATGTGGGTTTGCATTTTGTTTTCCTTCCTTTATAAACTGCAGGTTGTGTTACTTGTGTTTCTTTCACTAATGTTTAAATGTGTTTGATCTGAAACATTAACATGTGACAAACGTGCAAAAATATAAAAAATCATGACGGGGACAACCCTTTGTCACACAACGGTACATATATACAGTAAAGGGATATACCCACATATACATGTATACACATATTCATATATAGACCCACTTATATACCCTCATATTAGAGTTGCCACCTTTTCTTCTAGCCAAACCCGTACACTCTAGTGTTGGGCTTGGGCGGCCATTTTTTTTGTAGCGTATACATTATGCATATATTTGTATTATGTGTATATATTATTATGGCACGTGGTATGTATGGCATGTCAGGCTGGTATTATGGCACACTAGTACGGCACGCTGGTATTATGGCACACTGGTATTATGGCTGGCACATTGGTATTATGGCTGGCACTGACAGACTGGTATAGCTGGCACACTGGTATTATGGCTGGCACAGTGGAATGGCACACTAGTATTATGCATGGCAGACTGGTATTATGATTGGTACACTGGTATTATGCATGGCACACTAGTATTATGCATGGCAGACTGGTATTATGGCTGACACACTGGTATTAAGCATGGCAGACTGGTATTATGATTGGTACACTGGTATTATGCATGGCACACTGGTATTATGGCTGGCAGACTGGTATTATGGCTGGCACACATGAATTATGCATGGCACACTGGTATTATGCATGGCACACTGGTATTATGGCTGGCAGACTGGTATTATGGCTGGCACACAGGAATTATGCATGGCACACTGGTATTATGCATGGCACACTGGTATTATGGCTGGCAGACTGGTATTATGGCTGGCACACAGGAATTATGCATGGCACACTGGTATTATGCATGGCACACTGGTATTATGGCTGGCAGACTGGTATTATGGCTGGCACGCTGGAATTATGCATGGCACACTTGTATTATGGCTGGCAGACTGGTATTATGGCTGGCACCCTGGTATTAGGCATTGCAGACTGGTATTATGGCTGGCACACTGGTATTAGGCATTGCAGACTGGTATTATGGCTGGCGCACTGGTATTAGGCATTGCAGACTGGTATTATGGCTGGCGCACTGGTATTAGGCATTGCAGACTGGTATTATGGCTGGCGCACAGGAATTATGCATGGCACACTGGTATTATGCATGGCACACTGGTATTATGGCTGGCAGACTGGTATTATGGCTGGCACGCTGGAATTATGCATGGCACACTGGTATTATGCATGGCACACTGGTATTATGGCTGGCAGACTGGTATTATGGCTGGCACCCTGGTATTAGGCATTGCAGACTGGTATTATGGCTGGCACCCTGGTATTAGGCATTGCAGACTGGTATTATGGCTGGCGCACTGGTATTAGGCATTGCAGACTGGTATAATGGCTGGCACACTGGTATTAGGCATTACACACTGGTATTAGGCATTGCACACTGGTATTATGCATGGCACACTGGTATTAGGCATTACACACTGGTATTATGCATGGCACACTGGTATTAGGCATGGCACATGGCTGATGCTGCACTCACTTACACTAAGTTGCTTCAGCTTGTCTCGCAGTCGGTGGAGTGGAGACGGTGGACGGTGGGGTAGCAGTAGATCTGGACGGTGACTGTGTGGACCACTTGTCTTCAGGGGTGTAACTACCAGGGGTGCAGAGGTTGCCACCCACCGCACCGGGGCCCCCGAGTCCAGGGGAGCCCACACTCGCCTGTCTGGGGGCTTGCATGTACTGTATGTATATATATAAAAAAATATTTTTTAAATTTATTTTCTACTTTTTCGTGAGTTTTACGTTGGAGCTCTGTGATACATTCATACACAACACATATTATTGTGTATTTTGTTGTTGTAAACCTCTGTGATTTACACTCATACACACCGCACATTACTGTGAGTTTTATTGCTGTGGAGCTCTGTGATACCCTCAAACACACCGCACATTACTGTGAGTTTTATTGCTGTGGAGCTCTGTGATACCCTCATACACACCGCACATTACTGTGAGTTTTATTGCTGTGGAGCTCTGTGATACCCTCAAACACACCGCACATTACTGTGAGTTTTATTGCTATGGAGCTCTGTGATACACTCAAACACACAGCACATTACTGTGAGTTTTATTGCTGTGGAGCTCTGTGATACGCTCATACACACAGCACATTACTGTGAGTTTTATTTCTGTGGAGCTCTGTGATACACTCATACACACCACACATTACTGTGGGTTTTATTGCTGGGTAGCTCTGTGATATGCTCATACACACTGCACATTACTGTGAGTTTTATTGCTGTGGAGCTCTGTGATACACTCATACACACTGCACATTACTGTGAGTTTTATTGCTGTGGAGCTCTGTGATACACTCATACACACTGCACATTACTGTGAGTTTTATTGCTGTGGAGCTCTGTGATACGCTCATACACACCGCACATTTGCTGCATCTCCAATGAATGGAGAAACAGTCGAAAGAATGGACGGCAGCGACGGGGACACGCAGAAATTTAACCCCTTCGCTGCGGAGGACGCGCTCAGCGTGTCCACCCGCAGGTAGCGTTCCTTGCGGAGGACAGGCTGAACGCGTCCTCCCTTTGGGGCCAGCGATCCTCGATGTCAGCCCAGCACCCGGAACCGCCACCAGCACAATTAGATGTCATCGCGGCGGCGCGATGACACCTATTTCAGGCGCCCCCCCCCGCATGTGCGGAGGAGGCGCCTGAAAGGGAGGGGGGGAGGTCCTTCGGACCTCTCTCCCTCCCGATCACTGGGGTGCAGGGGGTTAATCCAGGCACCGTTTGGAAGGGCACAGCTATGGAGCTCTGTGATACACTCATACACACAGCATATTACTGTGAGTTATACTGCTATGGAGCTATGTGATGCACTCATACACACCACACATTACTGTGAGTTTTATTGCTGTGGAGCTCTGTGATACGCTCATACACACCACACATTACTGTGAGTTTTATTGCTGTGGAACTCTGTGATACGCTCATACACACCGCACATTACTGTGAGTTTTACTGCTATGGAGCTCTGTGATACGCTCATACACACCGCACATTACTGTGAGTTTTACTGCTATGGAGCTCTGTGATACGCTCATACACACCGCACATTACTGTGAGTTTTATTGCTGTGGAGCTCTGTGATACACTCGTACACACCGCACATTACTGTGAGTTTTATTGCTGTGGAGCTCTGTGATACGCTCATACTCAGAGCACATTACTGTGGGTTTTATTGCTGTGGAGCTCTGTGATATGCTCATACACACTGCACATTACTGTGAGTTCTATTGCTGTGGAGCTCTGTGATACGCTCATACACACTGCACATTACTGTGAGTTTTATTGCTGTGGAGCTCTGTGATACCCTCATACACACCGCACATTACTTTGAGTTTTATAGCTGTAGAGCTCTGTGTTACCCTCATACACACCGCACATTACTTTGAGTTTTATAGCTGTAGAGCTCTGTGTTACGCTCATACACACCGCACATTACTGTGAGTTTTATTGCTGTGGAGCTCTGTGATACGCTCATACACACCGCACATTACTGTGAGTTTTATTGCTGTGGAGCTCTGTGATACGCTCATACACACCGCACATTACTGTGAGTTTTATTGCTGTGGAGCTCTGTGATACGCACATGCACACTGCACATTACTGTGAGTTTTATTGCTGTGGAGCTCTGTAATAGGCTCATACACACTGGACATTACTGTGAGTTTTATTGCTGTGGAGCTCTGTGATACGCACATGCACACTGCACATTACTGTGAGTTTTATTGCTGTGGAGCTCTGTAATACGCTCATACACACTGGACATTACTGTGAGTTTTATTGCTGTGGAGCTCTGTAATACGCTCATACACACTGCACATTACTGTGAGTTTTATTGCTGTGGAGCTCTGTAATACGCTCATACACACTGCACATTACTGTGAGTTTTATTGCTGTGGAGCTCTGTAATACGCTCATACACACTGCACATTACTGTGAGTTTTATTGCTGTGGAGCTCTGTGATACGCTCATACACGCTGCACATTACTGTGAGTTTTTTTGCTGTGGAGCTCTGATACGCTCATACACACTGCACATTACTGTGAGTTTTTTTGCTGTGGAGCTCTGTGATACGCTCATACACACTGCACATTACTGGGAGTTTTATTGCTGTGGAGCTCTATGATACACTCATACACGCTGCACATTACTGTGAGTTTTATTGCTGTGGAGCTCTGTGATACGCTCATACACACTGCACATTACTGGGAGTTTTATTGCTGTGGAGCTCTGTGATACACTCATACACACCGCACATTACTGTGAGTTTTTTTGCTGTGGAGCTCTGTGATACGCTCATACACACTGCACATTACTTTGAGTTTTTTTGCTGTGGAGCTCTTGTGATACGCTCATACACACTGCACATTACTGGGAGTTTTATTGCTGTGGAGCTCTGTGATACGCTCATACACACTGCCACATTACTGGGAGTTTTATTGCTGTGGAGCTCTATGATACACTCATAACACTGCACATTACTTTGAGTTTTTTTGCTGTGGAGCTCTGTGATACGCTCATACACACTGCACATTACTTTGAGTTTTTTTGCTGTGGAGCTCTGTGATACGCTCATACACACTGCACATTACTGGGAGTTTTATTGCTGTGGAGCTCTATGATACACTCATACACGCTGCACATTACTTTGAGTTTTTTTGCTGTGGAGCTCTGTGATACGCTCATACACGCTGCACATTACTGTGAGTTTTTTTGCTGTGGAGCTCTGATACGCTCATACACACTGCACATTACTGTGAGTTTTTTTGCTGTGGAGCTCTGTGATACGCTCATAACACTGCACATTACTGGGAGTTTTATTGCTGTGGAGCTCTATGATACACTCATACACGCTGCACATTACTGTGAGTTTTATTGCTGTGGAGCTCTGTGATACGCTCATACACACTGCACATTACTGTGAGTTTTTTTGCTGTGGAGCTCTGTGATACGCTCATACACACTGCACATTACTGGGAGTTTTATTGCTGTGGAGCTCTGTGATACACTCATACACACTGCACATTACTGTGAGTTTTTTTGCTGTGGAGCTCTGTGATACGCTCATACACACTGCACATTACTTTGAGTTTTTTTGCTGTGGAGCTCTGTGATACGCTCATACACACTGCACATTACTGGGAGTTTTATTGCTGTGGAGCTCTATGATACACTCATACACACTGCACATTACTTTGAGTTTTTTTGCTGTGGAGCTCTGTGATACGCTCATACACACTGCACATTACTTTGAGTTTTTTTGCTGTGGAGCTCTGTGATACGCTCATACACACTGCACATTACTGGGAGTTTTATTGCTGTGGAGCTCTATGATACACTCATACACACTGCACATTACTTTGAGTTTTTTTGCAGTGGAGCTCTGTGATACGCTCATACACACTGCACATTACTTTGAGTTTTTTTGCTGTGGAGCTCTGTGATACGCTCATACACACTGCACATTACTGGGAGTTTTATTGCTGTGGAGCTCTATGATACACTCATACACGCTGCACATTACTTTGAGTTTTTTTGCTGTGGAGCTCTGTGATACACTCATACACGCTGCACATTACTTTGAGTTTTTTTGCTGTGGAGCTCTGTGATACACTCATACACACCGGACGTTACATTAAAAATGGGATGGACTGAAGAGGTCATAGTGGAAAAAAATGTGACACTGATTGCCTGGAGTCAACAATGTGGACCTGGAGGGGTCCAATGCATGTTGACGGGAGGGGGAACAAAATATGTTTTTTCCTAGGGTGGTGGAGGGGCGTCATGATTCCTGCACTGGGACCCTGAGGTTTCTAGTTACGCCTCTGCTTGTCTTCAGTTCACAGCACCACGCTACCGCTGACGGAGAGGCAGAAGCACGACAGGCACACCAGGGCACGGGCAAGCACGTGAACGTCACATGAGCCGGTACGGATTTGCTGCGTCTCCAATGAATGGAGAAACAGTCGAAAGAATGGACGGCAGCGACGGGGACACGCAGAAGTTTAACCCCTTCGCTGCGGAGGACGCGCTCAGCACGTCCACCCGCAGGTAGCGTTCCTTGCGGAGGTCGAGGACGCGCTAAGCGCGTCCTCCCTTTGGGGCCAGCGATCCTCGATGTCAGCCCAGCACCCGGAACCGCCGCCAGCACAATTAGATGTCATCGCGGCGGCGCGATGACATCTAATTCAGGCCCCCCCCCCGTGCATGTGCGGAGGAGGCGCCTGAAAGGGAGGGGGGGAGGTCCTTCGGACCTCACTCCCTCCCGATCGCTGGGGTGCAGGGGGTTAATCCAGGCACCGTTTGGAAGGGCACAGCCTGCCCTTCCTAATGGTACCTGGAATTAACCCCATGGGGGCCGGATCACGAATCGGCGCCGAAAAGAGCCGGTTCGTGATCCTTTCCCGGAGCTGGCCGACATCTTGGATGTCGGCCAAGCTTCCGGGAATGCCCCCTGAGGACTGGCGTCATCGTGCATAGCACAATGACGCCAGTCCTGGAGTTAACCCCTAACTGCCACCAATGGTGGAGATAGGGAGTTCCAATGAACTCCCTATCTCCCGATCCGTGGCAGTTAGGGGTTAATGTTTGGTATTGTTGGATCGGCCAGAGCATGGCCGTTCCAACAATACCAAACATGAGTGTGAAAAAAGTTTGTAAAAAAAAATAAAAAATAAAAAATAAAAAAATATTTTTAAAAAAAGTTTTTTTTTTCTTTTTTTTGGTTTGTTAATGCAGCAATATTGTTCCCATTTCAATTATAATGTGAACAATGATGCTGCACTAACGATTTTTGTATGCGGTGCGTTTGTTAAAAATCGTGTAATTTTCCCCAAAAAAAAATGTAACGAGACCCCATCTCTAATTTTTTTAACAAGCGCACCCCATACAAAATATAACCGTAATTGCTCGCATGTTAAAATGTGAAAAAAAACACTTTACACATTGCAAATTATTGAAAATTTATATTTTATTGCATTTTTTGTTATAATATACAGACAGGTCATGACGTATACATATAATAATGACATATTATTAATCTGCCGAGTCTGACGGAAAGAACGATATATAATATGTCTGGGTCATATACTAAAATAAGCTTCAAAACACGTTTAAACATGATGCGCAAAACCGGTAAAAATGACCTCAGCACAGAGGCGGGAAAAGCCTCAGCAGCGAAAGGGTTAAATATGAGACGTGCCAATACCGGCTCGGAGTCATGTGGCCAGGTGGCAGAGGGTGTCAAACCCGGACACATGACAGTCCGGGTCAAAACCTCATATCCACATATACACATACATACACACACATACACACACATACATACACATACATACACACACATACATGTATATACACATACATACACATACATACACATACATACCCCACATGTTACATGGCTTTACACAATGTCACCCTGTATCGGGTAATAAACCGTTTTACTTCCCCAACATGTTAATGTTTGACTGGAAGACGGACGCTCACTGCCAATATCTGGCGACACTAAGGAGACAGAGGGGGCAGACAGTATGGAGGCTGAAGACACAGTTATTCAGAGAGCACTGACGTGTCGGCGACATTTCGATGCTCTCTCGTTCCCCACCCTGCGGTGTATTCAGCATTCACCACCACAAAAAAAACCACGCCGAATACGTCGGGAAAATCTGACAAGCCGTCAAGCACAGCGCAGACCAGCTGCCAGAAAAAGCCGACAAGCTGACGAATGGGGAGAAAAAACAAAACATATACGATTGAATATGTCTAAATGTAAACGCTGTTTGCAAAATAAATCCAGAAGAAAAATGTCTGGAATTTACACATAAAATGCAATGAATGATAATAAAAAGGGCTGTTACAAAAAAAATGCATTTTTTTTAAAAAAAAGGAAAAAAAACATGAAAAAATCCTGAAAAAATCAATAAAAGAAGAGACTTTTTGCTGCAGATTAAAATAATAAACGGTTTATTAGATATTGGATAAAAACGGGAATATTTTGAGGGCGTGGCCAGCTGTCGATAAGAGCAGACGCACTCTGCAGGAGCTCCGCCTCTTCTTCTGGCTTTGAGGTCCCCCTGATGACTAGTTATGCCTGATGACAATCCTGGGGGCTTATAAAGGGCTGGCCAATGGAAACAAAATGTCCAGGGTCCGTGCTGCTCCCCCCCCCGGACCAGACACTTACCCTGGGGCAGTTTGCCGTCTCCACCACAATCCCGGCGGCCATCTTGCAGCCTACTACTCGACTCCGGTTGTCCCCCCAATTGGATACTCTATGCGCCATATCCCGACCTGGCACTATGTCGGAGGCTATGGAGACGGTGGGCCCACGTCTCTTGGCCGTTGTGACCATGCGTTGGGCGGGTGTGACAGATGACTTGGCAGGCGGACAACGGGAGGCTTCGGGAAGAAACCAGTCTGCACCTTCTGATTTGTCCCTTACCCCATCGCTGACTGTGGCTCTTGAGTCTGATGAGACCGAAACACCTGGTTTGCCGTGCCGAACGCTGCCTGTTGTGGTCCCGATTCCGTTTATGGATACTGGCTGAGACTCTCCCTCATTTTTGATCCCGGCTTCGATACCCCCCCCTTTTTTTTTTCTCTTTCTCTCTCATTTTCTTCTTTTGTCCCATCCCCCATTTTTTACTTAATTACTCTACTCCGGTATAACTCTGGGACGTGACTGTGGCCTGGTGCCCGGCTTGCCCCTGAGTAGCCGGGCTAGGTGCCTTTTTTCCCCTATGGCCTCTCTGCGGTCTTATAGGCCGTCCGGGAATTTGCCAGGGCACGCACAGATCTGGCCTTTGCCATCTCCTCTCTGCCCCCCCCCTTTTTCTTTTTTTCTCTTTATTTTTTTTTCTCTTTACTTTTATTTCTCTTTGCTTTTATTTCTCTCTTTACGCACATGCAGAGTTTTCCTACTTTGACCCCCCCCCCCCTACCGCTATCCTTTGGTGACTTTTCTATTTGCTCTTAATAGATGCTTTTCAGATGACATTTGCCGGCTCTGTGCGGCTACAGTTGCTTGTTGTTATATTTCATTGTTTGGCCTTGTGAGACCACTCGTTACTTTATAGTATGATGTAATGCTGACTTATTTCAAAATAAAACTTTCAATATATTAAAAAAAAACAGGAATAATTATATCATTGAAGCCTATGGGATTCGCCTGATTAAACCTGTCGAATGAAACCACTGAACATCAGGGCATTTCACTGACATTTCTCTGCTGTTCAATGTGAATAGAATAACCATTGTTTCTCTATGGGGGATTTCACTGCCGCCGAACAGGCACCGTATTTCACTGCTGCCGAACTGGCACCGTATTTCACTGGCATTTCTCCAAAATTTGGCAAACTGCCTGCTCTCTGAATGGCCGTGAAATGTCACCATACGGGGAAACTCATGGTTCGATGCCATTTTGGAGCCAGATCGTCTCTCTCTGAATAATCCATATAATATTATCTAGCTGGGGGGGGGGGGCTCTGTACATTCCTGGCCGGTCAACGTGTCATCACCCCCCCCCTGTCACGGCAGGAGCTCGCTTCCTGTTGCCGTGTGACCTTATTTTTATAAATATACCCTATGGACCCGAAGCACACGGCAATAATGACCACACAGTGATGGAAGGAGATAAAGGTGAATGTCCTCGCATGATCTAGCCCAGACTTAAACCCCATCCGTGGAATGACTTGAAGACTGGAATCCAAAAACGCTCACCTTCAAAAGTCACTGAACCTGAGCAGTTCTGCATAGAACCGTCTGGATGTGCAAAGTTAGTGGAGACGTGTCCTCCTGACAGACTAAAGGCTGGAATTAAAGCTGCTTCAAAAAAATACTGACACCAGGGGTGATCCTTTATCCAACTCAGTGATGGTGTCTGGGAATTGTCTGACAAGTTGCTGCTGTTATATTTTTCACTTATAAATTCCACTAAGTAAATACAACTAGTTAAACAAACAAACCCGCGTCTGTCTTTATTTCAGGCTGTAAAGCAACACAATGCGATTATTTTCAGGGAGGTGATTCTTTTCTACACTCACTGCAGTTACAAGATGTGATCAAACATTGCACAAACATGAATAAAACCTGGCGGGGTGAAAAACACGGACTCTGAGGAATGTTTATACAGTGTATGGACAAAGCAAACTCTGTAATACCAACATACAATACTGTGAGTTTTATTGCTGTGGAGCTCTATGATACGCTCATACACACCGCACGTTACTGTGTGTTTTATTGCCGTGGAGCTCTGTGATACGCTTATACACACTGCACATAACTGTGAGTTTTATTGCTGTGGAGCTCTGTGATACGCTCATACACACTGCACATTACTGTGAGTTTTATTGCTGTGGAGCTCTGTGATATGCTTATACACACCGCACGTTACTGTGTGTTTTATTGCTGTGGAGCTCTGTGATACACTCATACACACCGCACATTACTGTGAGTTTTATTGCTGTGGATCGCTGTGATACGCTCATACACACTGCACATTACTGAGAGTTTTATTGCTGTGGAGCTGTGATACGCTCATACACACTGCACATCACTGTGAGTTTTATTGCTGTGGAGCTCTGTGATAGGCTCATACACACCACACATTACTGTATCACAGAGCTCCACAGCAATAAAACTCACAGTAATGTGCGGTGTGTATGATTGTAAGTTTTATTGCTGTGCAGCTCTGTGATGCGCTCATACACACCGCACGTTACTCTGTGTTTTATTGCTGTGGAGCTCTGTGATACACTCATACACACCGCACATTACTGTGAGTTTTATTGCTGTCAGCTGTGATACGCTCATACACACTGCACATTACTGTGAGTTTTATTGCTGTGGATCGCTGTGATACGCTCATACACACTGCACATTACTGAGAGTTTTATTGCTGTGGAGCTGTGATACGCTCATACACACTTTACATTACTGTGAGTTTAATTGCTGTGGAGCTCTGTGATACGCTCATACACACTGCACATCACTGTGAGTTTTATTGCTGTGGAGCTCTGTGATAGGCTCATACACACCACACATTACTGTATCACAGAGCTCCACAGCAATAAAACTCACAGTAATGTGCGGTGTGTATGAGTGTAAGTTTTATTGCTGTGCAGCTCTGTGATGTGCTCATACACACCGCACGTTACTCTGTGTTTTATTGCTGTGGAGCTCTGTGATACACTCATACACACCGCACATTACTGTGAGTTTTATTGCTGTCAGCTGTGATACGCTCATACACACTGCACATTACTGTGAGTTTTATTGCTGTGGAGCTCTGTGATATGCTCATACACACTGCACATTACTGTGAGTTTTATTGCTGTGGAGCTCTGTGATATGCTCATACACACTGCACATTACTGTGAGTTTTATTGCTGTGGAGCTCTGTGATACGCTTATACACACCGCACATTACTGTGTGTTTTATTGCCGTGTAGCTCTGTGATACACTCATACACACCGCACATTTTACTGTGAGTTTTATTGCTGTCAGCTGTGATACGCTCATACACACTGCACATTACTGTGAGTTTTATTGCTGTGGAGCTCTGTGATATGCTCATACACACTGCACATTACTGTGAGTTTTATTGCTGTGGAGCTCTGTGATATGCTTATACACACCGCACATTACTGTGTGTTTTATTGCCGTGGAGCTCTGTGATACACTCATACACACCGCACATTACTGTATCAACAGAGCTCCACAGCAATAAAACACACTGTAATGTGTGGTGTGTATGAGCATATCACAGAGCTCCACAGCAATAAAACTCACAGTAATGTGCGGTGTGTATGAGGGTAAGTTTTATTGCTGTGGAGCTCTGTGATACGCTCATACACACCGCACATTTTACTGTGAGTTTTATTGCTGTGGAGCTCTGTGATATGCTCATACACACTGCACATTACTGTGAGTTTTATTGCTGTGGAGCTCTGTGATACGCTTATACACACCGCACATTACTGTGTGTTTTATTGCCGTGTAGCTCTGTGATACACTCATACACACCGCACATTTTACTGTGAGTTTTATTGCTGTCAGCTGTGATACGCTCATACACACTGCACATTACTGTGAGTTTTATTGCTGTGGAGCTCTGTGATATGCTCATACACACTGCACATTACTGTGAGTTTTATTGCTGTGGAGCTCTGTGATATGCTTATACACACCGCACATTACTGTGTGTTTTATTGCCGTGGAGCTCTGTGATACACTCATACACACCGCACATTACTGTATCACAGAGCTCCACAGCAATAAAACACACTGTAATGTGTGGTGTGTATGAGCATATCACAGAGCTCCACAGCAATAAAACTCACAGTAATGTGCGGTGTGTATGAGGGTAAGTTTTATTGCTGTGGAGCTCTGTGATACGCTCATACACACTGCACAATATTGTGAGTTCTATAGATGTGGATTCTGTGATACACTGATACACCTCACACATTATTATGTTTTCTGTTGCTACTCACATAAAATAAGTGTGGGGGGTCAGTTTGAATCAGAGGACAGGTACACGTGTGAGGTATTTGGTTGTGTCTTCCTTTGTGTGTTACAGATAAGCCCTTGTTTTTGAGAGGGAGGGTCTTCGCATACAGACCTCTCATAAATGGGTTGTGTATTGTTCAATTGTGTATCACATTGTGTACCGTGAGCAGTCGGCCGTGCTGCATGTTATCCTGTGACCATAAAACTTTTGTTTTGTGGAGAATCTCGAGGTTTCAGCAATGTTTAGAAAGTGACCCTCCCCTGCCAGGGAATGTCCCCCCCCTCACATATTCTGTAAAGTATTACTTTCCCCTGTTTGTTAAATGTTTAAGAGAGGACACAGAAACTTTATTTATAAAGTGTTTCCCCAGGACGGACACATTGAGATTTCTCTGGTTTCCCAGGACGGACACATTGAGATTTCTCTGGTTTCCCAGGACGGACACATTGAGATTTCTCTGGTTTCCCAGGATGGACACATTGAGATTTCTCTGGTTTCCAGGACGGACACATTGAGATTTCTCTGGTTTCCCAGGACGGACACAATGAGATTTCTATGGTTTCCCAGGACGGACACATTGAGATTTCTCTGGTTTTCCAGGACGTACACATTGAGATTTCTCTGGTTTCCCAGGACGGATACATTGAGATTTCTCTGGTTTCTCAGGACGGACACATTGAGATTTCTCTGGTTTTCCAGGACGGACACATTGAGAATTCTCTGGTTTCCCAGGACGGACACATTGAGATTTCTCTGGTTTCCCAGGACGGACACATTGAGATTTCTCTGGTTTCCCAGGACGGACACATTGAGATTTCTCTGGTTCCCCAGGACGGACATATTGAGATTTCTCTGGTTTCCAGGACGGACACATTGAGATTTCTCTGGTTTTCAGTTTGTCCTGGATTCAAGAACATTGAATTGTTACAGAAACACAAAGTAATAAAATGCAAGATATTAACACAAATATAAAAAGATTAACCCAGAAAATAAATATAGTCACTGTGTTACATGTTTACAGGTGCATTCTGTATATAGTCACTGTGTTACATGTTTACAGGTGCATTCTGTATATAGTCACTGTGTTACATGTTTACAGGTGCATTCTGTATATAGTCACTGTGTTACATGTTTACAGGTGCATTCTGTATATAGTCACTGTGTTACATGTCTACAGGCGCATTCTGTATATAGTCACTGTGTTACATGTTTACAGGTGCATTCTGTATATAGTCACTGTGTTACATGTTTACAGGCGCATTCTGTATATAGTCACTGTGTTACATGTCTACAGGCGCATTCTGTATATAGTCACTGTGTTACATGTTTACAGGTGCATTCTGTATATAGTCACTGTGTTACATGTTTACAGGTGCATTCTGTATATAGTCACTGTGTTACATGTTTACAGGCGCATTCTGTATATAGTCACTATGTTACATGTTTACAGGCGCATTCTGTATATAGTCACTGTGTTACATGTTTACAGGCGCATTCTGTATATAGTCACTATGTTACATGTCTACAGGCGCATTCTGTATATAGTCACTGTGTTACATGTTTACAGGTGCATTCTGTATATAGTCACTAGGTTACATGTTTACAGGCGCATTCTGTATATAGTCACTGTGTTACATGTTTACAGGTGCATTCTGTATATAGTCACTGTGTTACATGTTTACAGGTACATTCTGTATATAGTCACTGTGTTACATGTTTACAGGTGTATTCTGTATACAGTCGCTGTGTTACATGTTTACAGGTTCATTCTGTATATTGTCACTGTGTTACATGTTTACAGGTGCATTCTGTATATAGTCACTGTGTTACATGTTTACAGGTGCATTCTGTATATAGTCACTGTGTTACATGTTTACAGGTGCATTCTGTATATAGTCACTGTGTTACATGTTTACAGGTGTATTCTGTATATAGTCACTGTGTTACATGTTTACAGGTACATTCTGTATATAGTCACTGTGTTACATGTTTACAGGTGTATTCTGTATACAGTCGCTGTGTTACATGTTTACAGGTTCATTCTGTATATTGTCACTGTGTTACATGTTTATAGGTGCATTCTGTATATAGTCACTGTGTTACATGATTACAGGTGCATTCTGTATATTGTCACTGTGTTACATGTTTACAGGTGCATTCTGTATATAGTCACTGTGTTACATGTTTACAGGCGCATTCTGTATATAGTCACTGTGTTACATGTTTACAGGTGCATTCTGTATATAGTCACTATGTTACATGTCTACAGGCGCATTCTGTATATAGTCACTGTGTTACATGTTTACAGGTGCATTCTGTATATAGTCACTAGGTTACATGTTTACAGGCGCATTCTGTATATAGTCACTGTGTTACATGTTTACAGGTGCATTCTGTATATAGTCACTGTGTTACATGTTTACAGGTACATTCTGTATATAGTCACTGTGTTACATGTTTACAGGTGTATTCTGTATACAGTCGCTGTGTTACATGTTTACAGGTTCATTCTGTATATTGTCACTGTGTTACATGTTTACAGGTGCATTCTGTATATAGTCACTGTGTTACATGTTTACAGGTGCATTCTGTATATAGTCACTGTGTTACATGTTTACAGGTGCATTCTGTATATAGTCACTGTGTTACATGTTTACAGGTTATTCTGTATATAGTCACTGTGTTACCATGTTTACAGGTACATTCTGTATATAGTCACTGTGTTACATGTTTACAGGTGTATTCTGTATACAGTCGCTGTGTTACATGTTTACAGGTTCATTCTGTATATTGTCACTGTGTTACATGTTTATAGGTGCATTCTGTATATAGTCACTGTGTTACATGATTACAGGTGCATTCTGTATATTGTCACTGTGTTACATGTTTACAGGCGCATTCTGTATATAGTCACTGTTTTACATGTTTACAGGTGCATTCTGTAAATAGTCACTGTGTTACATGTTTACAGGTGAATTCTGTATATAGTCACTGTGTTACATGTTTACAGGTGCATTCTGTATATTGTCACTGTGTTACATGTTTACAGGTGCATTCTGTAAATAGTCACTGTGTTACATGTTTACAGGTGCATTCTGTATTTAGTCACTGTGTTACATGTTTACAGGTGCATTCTGTATATAGTCGCTGTGTTACATGTTTACAGGTGCATTCTGTATATAGTCACTGTGATACATGTTTACAGGTGCATTCTATATATAGTCACTGTGTTACATGTTTACAGGCGCATTCTGTATATAGTCACTGTGTTACATGATTACAGGCGCATTCTGTATATAGTCACTGTGTTACATGTTTACAGGCACATTCTGTATATAGTCACTGTGTTACATGTTTACAGGTGCATTCTGTATATAGTCACTGTGTTACATGTTTTCAGGCGCATTCTGTGTATATAGGCACTGTGTTACATGTTTACAGGTGCATTCTGTATATAGTCACTGTGTTACATATTACAGGTGCATTCTGTATATAGTCACTGTGTTACATGTTCACAGGCGCATTCTGTATAGTCACTGGTACATGTTTACAGGCGCATTCTGTATATAGACACTGTTACATGTTTACAGATGCATTCTGTATATAGGCAATGTGTTACATGTTTACAGGCGCATTCTGTATATAGTCA
>RXON01004764.1:0-41338 GCA_009667805.1 Leptobrachium leishanense | reverse complement strand
AGTACAATGAGGTAATTAGCAGACACATGATTCATGGGTTAATCAATGGTCACAAAGATGAAGAAATAGCCAAGTGCAGCTCAGCTTTGGATTGTGTGATAAGAAGCGCACTCTTTGCTCTCTTGCTGTTTTAAAGGCACACTACCACTAACACAAGCTGTAATGAGATTACTGGAGCGTTACACAAAAAACTATTTATAAAAAACATTAGACATGTGCGTTTCGGTTCGTCTGAATTCGAATTCGTCCGAAAAGCCACCATTTTTCATTTTCTGAAGCATTTCCGAAAACGATACTCGGCTGTCTGTAATTTCAAATTGGCCCGAAAGAAAGAACTGAAATGATCCGAATCGATCTGAAATGATCCGAATCGATCCAAAATGATCAGAAACAGGAAAAAAAATCTATGCAACTCAAGACAAACCAATGGGTTAATGGGCATTGGGCATCTCACAAATCACAGAGTATATACCAAGCAAAGGGTTAATGGGAACATCTCACACAGGGTCCCCTGTACAATGGAAAAAGGAATTGATCCGAAATTTCAAAGAACGAATCTCTAACGATCCAAAATGAAAGGGAAATCGATTCGAAATGATCCAAATAAAAAAAAAATCCGAAACGAAAAATACTGCCGTGCACATGTCTAAAAAACATAAACGCATGCTGCTGTTAAAGTACGGTTTTCATCTCCTGATTCCATTTTGAGGATTTTTTCCCACTATGTAACATTTACCAAGATCTTACCACAAGTTTTACATTACAGCAGGTATTGGATAAAATTAGGGCAGCAACAAATTATTGATTTCATAATTGATTAGTTGGCCGATTAATTTTTCGATTAATCAATTCATCAGATAAAATAGGTAAAATTTGTTGTATACTTAAAAGGAGCACTATGGGACGACAGCAACAGAGAGCACCAAAATGTCGCCAACATTTCGGTGCTCCCTCATTCCCTGCACTTTGGGGAATCAAATTTCCTCACCCTGCGGTGAATACAGCATTCACCGCAGGGTCTCCGGAGTGCAGGGAAGGGACCCAAAAATCCGGCACAGAACCGTAACAAACCTGCCAAAAAAAATCAGCCAAAAAACATATCCAATATGATCTGAAGTAGGGTTGCACCGATACCGATACTAGTATCGGTATCGGGCCGATACTGGGTACTGCAGGAGTACTTGGTACTCGTACAGTACCCCCCGATATTTTCCCCGATACCGGAAGCCAGCATTGAGCCGGCTTGCCCGCATCCGAGGGGCTGGGGCGGCTGTCCGAATGCTCTATCGGCATTCAGACAGGCCCTGCAGCTGCTCACTGTGTTTATACTTACCTTCCTGAGCGACGCCGGGAAAGTCTCCGCGCGTGCGTTCGTTGGAAGGACCCCAGCCGCGACCACGTGGGACCATGTGATCGCGGCTGGGGCCTTCCAACGAGCGCACACGCAGAAACTTTCCCGGCGTCACTCAGGAAGGTAAGTATAAACACAGTGAGCAGCTGCAGGGCCTGTCCGAATGCCGATAGAGCATTCAGACAGGCCCTGCAGCTGCTCTCCGCGATGATACTTACCTTCCTGAGCAACACCGGGAAAGTTTCCGCGCGTGCGCTCGTTGGAAGGCCCCAGCCGCGATCACATGGTCCCAGGTGGTCACGGCTGGGGGCCTTCCAATGAGCGCAAGCGCGGAGACTTTCCCAGCGTCGCCCAGGAAGGTAAGTATAAACACAGTGAGCAGCTGCAGGGCCTGTCCGAATGCCGATAGAGCATTCGGACAGCCGCCAGGTATCATCGCGGAGAGTGCCGGGGGGGATCCATGAGCTGGGGCAAATCCATGTGCGAGCTGGGGCATATCCATGTGTGAGCTGGGGCATATCCATGTGTGAGCTGGGGCAAATCCATGAGCTGGGGCATATCCATGTGTGAGCTGGGGCATATCCATGTGTGAGCTGGGGCATATCCATGTGTGAGCTGGGGCATATCCATTAGCTGGGGCATATCCATTAGCTGGGGCATATCCATGTGTGAGCTGGGGCAAATCCATGTGTGAGCTGGGGCATATCCATGTGTGAGCTGGGGCATATCCATGAGCTGGGGCATATCCATGTGTGAGCTGGGGCATATCCATGTGTGAGCTGGGGCATATCCATGTGTGAGCTGGGGCATATTCATGTGTGAGCTGGGGCAAATCCATGAGCTGGGGCAATATCCATGTGTGAGCTGGGGCATATTCATGTGTGAGCTGGGGCAAATCCATGAGCTGGGGGCAATATCCATGTGTGAGCTGGGGAAAATTCATGTGTGAGGTGGGGAAAATTCATGTGTGAGCTGGGGCAGTATGAATATATATCTTGGGGGGATATATACATGTGAGCTGGGGGCATTTTTATATGGTCTGTTCTTATTGGAAAGCGTCACATGACATTAAAGAAAAGTATCGGTACTCGTACTCGGCCTTAAAAAAGTGGTATCAGTGCATCCCTAATCTGAAGTATCGGATCACTGGAACCACTTGAAAAAGCTGCCGAACACAGCGCAGACCAGCCACTGGAAAAAGCCGACAAGCCGACGAATGGGTTAAAAAGAAAAACAAAAAAAGTTTGAAAGTGTCAAAATTGAAACGTTGTTTGCAAAATAAATACTCAAAGAAAATGTCTGGAATTTACATATAAAGATCCTATGAATGATGATAAAAAGATCTGTAACAGAAAAAAGAAAATCCGCTAACAAAAAAAATGTAAAAATAATTTTGCCGAAAAAATCCAGAAAAATGGCTAAAAGATCCTAAAAAAAAAAAACAATAAATAGATTTATTACTGCAGATTAAAAGAATAAATGGTTTATTAGATATTGAATTAAAATGGGAATATTTTTAACATTGAACTAGAGGTCTGCACAGCTAAAAAATTTGTTTCATTTGTTTTAAAATAATTTCATTTTCGGAATTTCGTTTCTCATTTTGGAGCTAATTTCATTTCATATTTCGTTTCATTTTGGATCGATTCGAAATTTAATATCAATTCGAATTTCGGATCACTAAATAAAACCCCAATTAATCAAATGTTGCTGTTATAAAGGCAAGCTAGGGTTAAATATTAAATTGTGTCACAGATTTAGCAGTACAGGCAAATTAACAGGGAAATGCTCAATGTGAAACCATGAAATAAAATTAATTTGTTTCATAACGTCGTTTGCTGACGGATGTGCATTTTTTTAGGGATGTGCATTTTTTCTTTTCGTTCTGAATTGAATTTCGTACGAAATTCACCATTTTTGTTACTTCGGGAGCATTTCCGAAACAAAATATCGGCCGCCCGAAATTACGAAATCCCGAATCGATTTTTCAACGCAAATGAAATAATTTCGTTATGGAACCGGACCTAAAAAAAACGGAAAGCAATTGATACGAAATGCCAAAACAATAGAACAAAATGATCAAAAACTAATTAAATTTCAAAATAATCTGCATTGAAAAAAGACAGAACCAATGATCTAAAATGAAAGTAAGAGAACAAAATGATCTAAAATGAAAATAAAAACGGAAACAAATGCTATGAAAGCAAAAGATGATTTAAAATGCAAAAAAATGGAACCAAATTGTCTGAAATAAAAGAAAAACCAGAACAAACTGATTTAAAATTAAAAGAAACTGAACAAAATTATCTGACACAAAAAAAAAACCCCAGTCAAATTAAATGATTTAAAACGAAAAAACAGCCATTGTTTTCTTATTTTTTTGGGCATTTTTGGGTTAATCTTTAGGGTTCCTAGAACTTATTTTAAAGAAACTAGGCTTTTTTCCGCTATATAGTACAGATGGAGCAAGGTTGCGCACATTCCCCCGATGGGGTGGCTGCAACCACCAAATGTATCCAGCCCAGCAACATGTATAAAACATAACAAGAAAAAAGTGTCATCTGCGCTTATTCCTATTACACCATGTGAAATAAAACACAATTAGAAGCTTTGGTTTCTTTTAATGACCACTAAGGCTAGGGTCAAACGAAAGCATTTTTACACGCGAACGTAAAAAAGTGCGTCCGAACGCTTTGATGTATTTTTTCACGGAATATGCGAAAACGGTCATACGATGCGCATTTTCGTGCGTGATGTTTTACGAATCCAAACCAGGAAACTTTTTGCGTCTGGACGTTATGTTGGCCGGACACGAGCAGGGTCTGACGTCTCCAAATCACACACACACACACCGCTAGTGGACGCAGCGCACTCTGTACGTCCGTACTAGCGGTTCTGCGTTCTCAAAAAAATGCGTTCATTTTCCACTTGCGTTGCGCGGCCGGACTTTCGTGCGACCGTACTTCGTATATTGGCTGTCATTGCCCGTCATTTGCTGCTAGTGCGGCCGTGATTAAGTGTTCCAGAACTCACGTTAAAAGTGCGCTGGTCTGACCCCAGCCTAAGAGTGTAAATTCGCCTGCCAAACGGCAAGGCACCTCTAATCAAGGTCCTATCCAAAAATGAAGCCACAGGCTGCTGTGTAGCAAACCATTACGTGTCACGCAGCTTTTCAGTAGACTGGAGGGCCTTTATTTTATGCCCTCCCAGAAACAAAATCCACCTTGGGATCAAAAAAACAAAGACATGGAACTGAACAGCTGCAATGATGACCTGGCTGGAGGTACAATCAAACATATATAGTACAGGACGAGTGGGGTCGTGCCTACTCCTCGATGGGGCGGCTGCAACCCCAAATGTATCCAGCCCAGGCTTTTTTCCACTATACTTTTCAATGTTAAAGCAAATACTCGTTTTAAACTGTTTATTAAATATTTCTAAAACCATTTATTATTCTCAATTGCAGCAAACAGACATTTCTTTTATTTATTTATTTAGGATTATTTTGGCAAATGTATTGTAACAAAATTCATTGCTGAACTCATACGGTCTGTAAGAAGATAATCCAGCTGTACGCGTTCAGCAAAGAAAAAAACAGACCTCGTTATACATTTAAAATAAGTTAGGAACCCTAAAGAATAACCCCAAAATTCCCCAAAAATGCCTAAAAAATAAGTAAAATAAATGGCTGTTTGCTGCAATTGAAAATATTAAATGGTTTAAGAAATATTTAATAAACAGTAAAAAATGCAAATATTTTTTTACATTGGAAAACTATGGAGGAAAAAGGGCTAGTCTCTTTAAAATAATTTAGGAACCTAAATGTTCACCCAAAAAATCCCAAAAATGCCAAAATAATCCAAAAAAATAAATAAAAGAAATGGCTGTTTGCTGCAATTCAAAATAATAAATGGTTTTAGAAATATTTAATAAAAATGGGGATTTTTTTTAACATTGAAAGCTAAGGTGGAAAAAAGGCTAGTTTCTTTAAAATAAGTTAGGAACCAAAACTTTCACCCCGAAAAATGACAAAGTAATCCTAAAAAATAAATAAAAGAAATGTCTGTTTGCTGCAATGTAAATTAATAAACGGTTTTAGAAATATTTAATAAACAGTTAAAAACGGGGATTTGTTTTAACATTGAAAAGTATAGTGGAAAAAAGCCTAGTTTATTTAAAATAAGTTAGGAACCCTAAAGATTAACCCAAAAATTCCTGAAAAATGCCAAAAAATCCCAAAAAATATGCAGGGTTATCCAAAGAGATTCGAAAAGTCACCGCACGTTCGGTGACTTTTCGTTCTCTTCAATTCGGTTCCTTTTGCCGATTGCATTTCGGTGAACCTGCGGTGTATTCAGCAAACAGCACAGGGTCCCGAATTGCAGGGAAAAGCTGCCGTAAACTCACCGAAAACTAACCGAATGCACGCTGAAAACAAGCAAAAACATCTGGATTAACCTTCGAAGAGGAGCCGAACAGGAGCCGAAAAGGAGCCGAATCACACAGAGCCGAAGCAGCTGTGACGTAGAGGAGGCAGTGAATAAATTAGAAAAACCATTTGTATGAATCTGGGAAAAAGAAACGCTGTTTGCAAAGAAACTACTGAGCGAAAATGTCTGAAATTTTCACAGGAGGTCCAGGGAATGATAATAAAGAGGGCTGTTACAAAAAAAATAAGCAAACTGAAAAAAAAAAAAAAAAAAATCGGACTTTTAATTTTTTTTAAAAATTCAGAAAAATGCTTAAAGTATCCTAAAAAATCTATAGATAAAGAGACTTTTTGCTGCAGAATTTTATAATGAACGGTTTATTAGATATTAAATTAAAACGGGAATATTTTTAACATTGAAGCCTATGGGATTCTCCTGAATAAATTTGCCGAATTAAACCACCGAATGGCAGGACATTAGGGGAACCTTTCACTGCTGGTTTGTGTTCTCTGAATAGCCGAAGCAGTGCTTTTTGATGGGGATTTCACTGCCTCGAACAGGGACCGAACAGGCACCGTATGTGCAGGCAATTCGCCAGGATTTGGAGAATTGCCTGCTCTCTGGATAGCCGAATGGCCAGGAAAGGTAACCGAACGCTGATTTTCAGCGTTCGGTTACCTTTCTCAAGCAATTCGAATCTCTTTGGATAACCCTGATGGTAAGTAAGGAGATTTTCATTTTATTGGTAGTAATTCAGAAATAACCAATAAAAATAACTCCTAAAACTACATACAAATCAATCCAAAATACAATTCAATTACTCACAAAAATGGGCAAACTAAATAAAACGAAATAACCTATTAAAACAGACTGCCGAACTGACCCGAAATGACGAAATGAAACAAACCAAAATGAATCGAAAAGCTGCCGAAACGACCCGAATCGAAGAAAAAAAGGGCAGAAAAAAAAGGAACTGAAACTAACTGAAAAAAACCCCCAGCGTGCACATCCCTACTGGAAAAAGGAGGTGCTGGAAACCACCTAAGAAATGCAGTAGTAGCTATTTTGCCAGGAAAAGGGACATGACCCTAGGGAGTTAACCCTGTGTAAAGAAGAAAAAAAAAGCCTAACTAGGCTAGGAACTGACAATAATTTTATTGAATGTTTATTATAACACTGGTACAAAGAATTATTAAACATAGATGACAAGTGTATAGTGACTGCCTTAAATTAATTATAGGCGATGATCCCAGTAAATTTTAAATATCAGGGGAGCAAGGCAATGTGTGTAGGCTCCTAACAGAATATCTTGTTTAGCAACGGGATATAAACCAATTGAAAAAACTCGTAATAAGTGGCATTCGAGATATAGAGTTACAGTTTCCTAATACAGAGAGTACAATGTATCTTGTCCTAAATACACCAATAGGTTAGAATTTATTACTACGGAATATACAATGTAATCTTCTTATAGATCAACTATCTATACACTTAAACGTCGTTAAGATCGAAAAGGTTAATTACCTATCGGATAGTAATCTATAAAACCTATGCAATTAGGGGAATGTATATAGAGAATCTTCACATTAATAGTAATATTTTAAGACAGCATAAGAAATACCAACGTGTATAGGCTACATACATGGAATTAAACTTAAATGTAAAGATTTATATTTTCATACATTGTCAAAAATTCACGATTAAGTTGCGCAATAGCAAACTAGGCTTGTGCACCGATTTTTTTTTTCGGTTCCATCCGGTTCGATTTTTCGGATTTTTAAACTTTTCGATTCGGCTCGTTTCGACCGATTTCTGTTTCGGTTCGGCTCGATTCGTTTTTCGTGTACTTTTTTTTTCCGAATATCGACCATTTTTCGTATTTTCGTGTCACTTAGCTCGTTTTTTGTATCGACTTTTCGTGATTTCGGAAATTTTCGTTTTTCGGAATTGTACATGTTTTCGGAATATCGACCATTTTTCGTATTTTCGTGTCACTTAGCTCGTTTTTTGTATCGACTTTTCGTAATTTCGGAAATTTTCGGTTTTTTCGGAACGTCTGTTCTCCTCGTTTCAAAGCAATAAATTTCGATTTGACACATTTCAAATCCATTCGAAAATTCCGAAAATATTTCGTTTCGGCTCGGAAACCTTTTCGGATCTGCCATTTTCGGATCTAAAAAGTTTCGGAACTTCGGCCGCATCCGAAAACACGAATCGGGAAATTTCGTGAAAATTCCGAAATTCCAAAACCCGAAACGCACATCCCTATAGCAAACAGATGTTCATATTGTTTTATAGATCTCTAGCCATTATATACATGTCTCATTTGCAGAGATGAGGAAAGCTATTAATATTTATAGAAAACTATAGGTTAAATTGAAAAGGTTGAAGAGGCGAGAACAGATTTAGAGAGAAAAGACCGCTTCCAGATTGCACATTGAAGCAGATTACTGGTCTATACCTCGGTGGTTTGTGCCACCTGCTTTACGCCACTAATCAGTATTAACCGCTTTTGAGAATATATATAAAAAGAATCTTCAATCGTACTTTAAATTAGACGTGATAATTTCACCAGCATAAACTGTAGCAGCGTATATAGATTAAATGCACAAAATTCAGCTGAAGTTTAGAGATTTATATACTTGTGTACTGACAGGAATCCACAATTAGGTTATATGCTGGCAAATAGGTGTTCATATTGTTTTATAGATCTCTATCCATTATATACATGCCTGTTTTCGTAAGAATGAAAAGAAGAATATTAATATTACCAGAGGACTATGGATTGGATTAAAGGGTTAGAAAGGTGGAAACAGATTTAAAGAAAAGCGCTTCCAGCTTGCACATAGAAGCAAAATTCTAGTCTATACCTCGGTGGTTCATGCCACCTACTTAATGCCACTAGTCAATATTAGGGATAGAAGTAGGAAACCAAGAGACAGAAGGAGCCACCGGCAGACATTTGACAACCAAAAAACAATTAGACTGTTAAAAGCATAAACTCGACGCGTTTCACCACAAAAGTGGCTTCATCAGGAGTGGGGAGTCTACCGTGCTCTATCCTCTATTTATACTTATCATTATTATGGTGATTAGCAAATAAAGCTGTATCGACGATTGCCGGTTCCGAGTTCCGGAATTGCGCACGCAGATATGGAAATTTGTGCGAAGGCTGGAGGGATCATTAAAACTATGTTGTTAGTTGCTAGGAAACCCGGTATGCTGTGAAGCAAAGCGGATCGCATACGTAACATTGTGTCCGACTTCTTAGTTATAGCAATATTGATGTAAATTAATTAACAAGCCAAGGGGAAGGGCATTTTCTATCGTCTCTGTATTAATTTCGGTACCTCTATTGATTTATAGTTCAAAAGAACAAACAAATACATGTATTTATCCAGCATAAAGAAATCGTTTGAACCATAATTAGAATTAGAATTTTTAGAAAGAAGGGGGGAGAGGAAAAAAGGACGGATAGATGCTTAGTGAAGGAATGAAGAAAAAACTTATGACCAGTAGAAATTATTAAATAAAAGGGGTGAAGGTAAACCCTTCATTAAGGCCATTTGGTTATAATGTTTTTAATTTGTAGATCCAAAAAGTTTCTCTTTTTTCAGAATTTTATCTAGGTCTCCTTTCCGGGGGCCTAGTTTAACTTGTTCTATTACTAGAAACTTCAAATTTGCAACAGATCCAGCATGGGATGCCTTCAAATGTCGTGCCACTGGGGTGTCTTTCAAATATTTAACTGATCTTAGATGTTCCAAAATGCGGATTTTCAAAGGACGAATGGTCTTGCCAACGTATTTTAAACCGCATTCGCATATCAGTTGGTATACGACTCCTTGTGATTTACAGTTAAAAAAATTTTTATAGGAAAACTTGATGATCCGTTATAATTTTTAACTGTTTTGGACTCTTTCATAACATGAGGACACGCTTTACAGCTGCCACACCGATATGTCCCTTTTGTTTGTAGACAACCAAGTTTTTGGTTGTTTTATGGATGCACTGAAGTGACTATGTATCAATTTGTCACCAATATTGGCATTTCGTCTTGCTTTCATCATTGGTTTTGTATTTAGTACATCTTTGAGGTGTGTATCTTCAATCAGAATCGGCCAGAGACGTTCTAAAATAGTTTTGATGGAATACCATCCTGCATCATAGTTGCCGATGATTCGAATGACTTTATTGTCATCTTTTTTATCGTTGTTATTTGAAAGCAGGATGGTACGATCTGAATTTAATGCATGTTGGTATGCTCGTTTGAGAATACGGTTTGGGTATACTTTTTGTTTAAACCAGATTTTCAATGCCTTTGCTTTATCTTTAAATTCATACTTTGGATTGGTTTTACCAGCTTAACACCAGCTGAGGAAGCCACTGAGGATATCTCAATGGGCGAAATGCATTCTGGTCACTAATTATTCCCTTATTTTATATTTTTGTTGTATTTTATGTTGTGTTTTATTAAATTTTTGATTTTTACTCCACCAAATAGGATTTTATTTGAAGTTGTACCCTACAACAACTTCTGAGCCTGATTCCTAAGGACCTAGGTTAGGTCCAAGAAAGTGTGAGTATATTTCTATTCCACTTTTCTGTTTTCCATAGTATTACAGTCTTTGCTATGCCCTGTCTGTATCCATATTTAAGGGTGTAAAGACTTGAAGTATCAAGACTACCTGTACCGAAAAGGGCAAGTGGGTAGCCATTAATAACCCAGAGGCGCATCATCCAGAGCCAGGAAGGCTCTATTTCACGTGAGTGTGCTGATGCTTCTTTGGTTTATCCATGTGGTATACATCAGATCGCACGATGATGTTTTTCCTTTTTTGAGGTTACCCTAGGAAGAAAGCTCTCTTCAGGATCTGGGAAATCTACTCCGGGGACTTAAAGAAAGGAACATTGTTTTTGCTGCACTCCATCCCCTTGGACTATTAAAATAGATGAAGCTTTAAGATTACTTACATTTATGTTTTCCTATATGTATCACTGTTTGTTTATTGGTCACATTATTTTGTTTATTATTTAGTTTATTAGCATATCTTGTTGAAACAGTTATACAAGGGTGCACTGGCAGAACCCATATTTGTACCAAATGTCTGCAAAAAGAACTGGCCATCAAATAAATATAAGTTTTTGGTTAGAACAAATTCTAATAGTTTTAAGAGAAAATTTACATGTGCAGATGTCAAATTATCCCATTTGCGTGAAGAATGTAATAGTGCCCGTAAACACGAAAAACCAAAAAGTATATATAATAAATACAGAGTTCGAGGACAATGAAAACTTGGGACAAAGCAGCATGATAGGTTTCAGAACATGGAGGTATTTGCCAGATTAAATTACTGGGGGTAACCCAAATTGGTTAGATTGAATAATTGACAAAATACCAATGGAAAATAAAACTTAACTTTTACTTGAAAAATCTACATCTCATGTAGATTTAGGTACTTTGTCCCAATCGATAGATGGGTCATTGATATATCCATTGATAGCCTCCTCTATAGTCTTATGGGCACTAGGCACTTATATCCAGCTTTCTCACCTTGCGTGCTGCTGTCCACCGTGTGCATTTACTGATGTCCGCAGTTCATTAGGTACCAGCATAACATATTGGTTAGCTCCAGCAGGTGATGCGGCAAAAAAAGAAAGATTTTTTTTATTTTAGCCGTTTGTTTTGGCACGCATGCGTGGCAGGACTTATGGATCTGTATGCATTGTCTTTGAGGCTCCCATTTGGTAGAGCCTGATGGTGGCACCTTTGATTCCTTATTGGTTTCCAATAGGCACAAAGGATTGTCAATCCTTTTTGGGTTGCCACAGATGCATGCTGATCATGCCCCCTGATGATGACGCCGATAGTGATGTCGTGGATTCCCCTTTAGTTACTGATAGGCACAGACGACTGTCAATCTCACTTCGGTTGCCATAGATGCATGCGGATCACGCCCTCTTGTTGGCGGGTCATTTCTCTAATTGGTTCAGGATCTCTGTAACGCTACAATGTATAAAAACAACTGCACCTTTATTCACTTGAATTTTTGTCTATGCAACATTAGGCAGTTTCTTTGCTCCTGATGACGCTGGGTTACCAGTGAAACACATCGAGCTAAATGAGTCTATTTATCTGTCTATGACTGCTCTAACCTAATGACACCCAGTCAGCATAACTCATGCAGTAAGATTTTTTTTCCCCCCTCTCCTTTCAAATCATTGTTTGTAAATGCTTGATGTAGCATCCGGAGACAAGGCAGGCTGATATACTCTGATTTATATGGTTGTCAGGAAAAGATGTCCTTTGTGGAATCTTTTCCTGACAATATCTGAAGCTGTATGTGTTTATTTGGAGGGTTTTTTGTGTGTGCTTTTCCAGCTTCCCTGATTCTTGGGTATTTAGCGACAAATACATTTTTTCCACTCTTTCTTTTCTATATTTACAGACCCACAAAGGTCTGTTTCTAGCTACATTTACTGTCTACTATTGTTTCTATATATACCCATGCTATTTTGAACTGAGTTTAGTTAGGCAGCCTTTGTGATAGTCTCCACCTATCACATGAGTTAAATGAGACAATTTCCCCCCTTTCAAATCATTGCAAATGCTTGTTATAGCATCCTGAGACAAGGCATGGCAGATATATTCTAATCCAGTGATGGCGAACCTATGGCACACGTGCCACAGCTGGCACGCAGAGCCGTCTTTGCTGGCACACGAGCTATAAATTCGCAGAGATTTTTTTTCAGGGATCGGCAAGTTGACTTCCCCCTGTTTGGTCTAACACTGCGCTTGCCCAGCTCACAACGTGCAGGAGGCACAGATCCAGGAAGGAGGGGCATGGACACAGACTCAGACCAGAGGGGGGTCGAGGACAGTAAGAAGCCCTGGATGGAGAATGAGTGCGGGGGGGACTGCCTGCTGACAGAGCTCTGTTAAATGCAGGCTGGGCATGGTGTGTGTCACTCTCAATGCTCCATCAGGATTTGCAGTCACTCAGTCTGCAGACTGCATGAAGCAAGGGGGGGTTGCATGGCTCACTCCCTGCCACCTTCATTATTCCCCCCTTTTCTTCCCCCTCCCTCTTCATCCTCTCTGTCTCTTTCTCTGTCTGTCTCCTCTCTATTCTCTCTGTCTCTTTCTCTCTGGCTCTTTGTCTTTCTCTCTCTGACTGTCTCCTCTCTATTCTCTCTTTCTGTCTCTTTCTCTCTGTCTCTCTTTCTCTGTTTCCTCTCCCTGTCTCCATCTAGTTCTCGCTCTGTCTACTGTCTCCTTCTGTCTCCTCTCTCTCTGTCACCTTCTCTCCGTCTGTCTCCTTCTCTCCCTGTCTCCATCTCCTTCTCTCTCTGTCTCCTATCTTTCTTTCTCTATTTGTTTCTGCCTCTTTCTCTTTTTCTATGTCTCTTTCTGTCTCCTTCTCTCTGTCTCCTTCTGTGTCTCTTACTGTCTTTTACTCTGTCTCTCACTCTCTCTGTCTCTCTCTGTCTCCGTCTCTCCCTGTCTCCTCTCTCTGTCTCTGTCTTCTCTCTCTGTCTTCTCTCTCTCTGTCTCAGTCTTCTCTCTGTTAAATCAAATCAAATCAAAATAAGCTTTATTGGCAGGACCAGATACATTTTAGCATTGCCAAAGCATATGTGGAGGTTATATGAGGTGGAGGGGGGTAGTGGGACATATATGGGAGGAATGGGCAAGTCCATGGACATTATCAGGGGTAAGGGATAATGTGAAGGGGATGGGGCGAGTCCGAGTTGGGGATTTATAAGTCCGGGATCTCTCATGTTCCTCTCAGTCTGTGACGTTCTGTGCCTATTTTCACCGCCGGCTCCTCTTCTCCCAGTATGATGTGGAGTTTCCTCGTCTCTTCTATAGAAGTGAAGTCCAGGATGAGAGCGGAGAGTCTCTGGAAGTGAGTTTCCCTCAGTGCTAAGTACTTGGGGCACTGTAGGAGGAAGTGGACCTCATCTTCCAGGGCCTCCTGGTCACAATGCTGGCACAGTCTATTCTCCCTGGGCTTGCAGGTCTGTCTATGCTGCCCTGATTCGATTTCCAAGCTGTGGGCGCTCAGTCAGGATTTGTCTGTCCTTGGGGTGTTGTAGTACATCCAGGTATAGGGCCAGTTTGTATTCCCTTTGTAAGGATTGGTAAATGGTTAGTTTCTGGGAGTTTGCTATATCATGTCTCCATTCTCTGATACAGTTTACCCTGGAAACATTACTTAGGGCCTTTATTTGATATTTTGTCAGGTTGCTTTCATGGGGGCTTTGGATGATCAGGGTGAATATGAGTTGCTGCAGCCCACATGGTTTGGGGTGGTCCTTGTTGGCCAGTAGGGCTTTATGGTGGTATGAGTTGAGGCTGCTGATGTTTAGGTGGTCCCAGTATGATAGTGCCCTCTTCTGTACTGCAAGAAATAAGGGGAGTCTGCACAGCTCGGCCCGGCAAGCATTGTTAGAGGTGCTCCGTTGGACTTGGGGGAGGTGCTTGCAGAATTCCAGATGGAATATTTCTGTTGGGCTGGTGTCCCATTTGGGTTGGTCTGGGTAGGTGATGGGGCCCCATACTTCACTGCCATAAAGGAGGATTGGAGTGATGACGCTATCAAAGATTTTAAGCCAGACTCTTACAGGCGGTTTTAGTTTGTAGAGTTTTCTCCTGATGGCTTGGAAGGTTCTACACGCCTTGTCTCTTAAGGCCTCTATGGATGGTTTGAAACTTCCCGATCAGTTTGTTTCTAGGCCGAGGTATGTATAGCTGTAGGCTTCATCAAGAGTGCAGTCATTAAGTGTGAAAGAGGACCTCTTGGTTTTTGCGTTCTTCCTTTGGAAAACCATGACCTTTGTTTTCTTTTGGTTGATGGGTAGTGCCCATGCCGCACTGTATTTTTCCAGCACTTCCAGGCTGTGTAGACCTCTCTCTGTTGGTGAGTAGGGATGAGCCGAACACTCCCTGAGTTCGGTTCGAAGCTGAACCCAAACTTTCCAAATGTTCGGATCCGAACCCGAACTCGAACCCCATGTAAGTCAATGGGGCTGGAAATTCGGTTTTTAGAGTGCCCTCCAAGAGGGCATATATGCTAGATATTTGCCATAAAAGGTGTATGGGGGTCCGGGTAGTGCCCTGGGGGACAGGAAACAAGGACAAAAAGTTTAAAAAAACGTTTTTAAAGGGACAGTGAGTTTTCCATGAAATAAGGGTTAAAAATAAAAACGAAAAATTCCTTCAAATATCGTGCCTAGAAGGTCCCCATAACCTGCCCGTGAAGTGGCGGATTTCTAGGATGTATAGAAATATGTAAAAACCAAAAAATGACATTTCAAATGACGGGTAAATGCTTTTCCTTTAATCTATCCATAAACAACTGCTTGGGGCGGCAGTCTGTATGAAAAGAGGAGACATTTTCGGACACGCAGAAAAAGTTTACTGATTTTTTGGCGGTGAAAAGCAGGAGAATGACTGGAGAATGGAAAATTCTAGACCAAATAGCCGATTTGGAAAGTGAGATAAATGGGAGAATTTTTCTGGTTTGGCTATTTTGACCTAGAATTTTCTCTTCAGTCATTCTCCTGAGTTTCACCTTTCTCTGAATAACCCTGTCAGGGTTATTCAGAGAGCGGTGAAGAGCAGGAGAATGACTGGAGAATGGAAAATTCTAGGTCAAAATAGCCAAACCCAAAAATTCTCCCATTTAGGCTAGGGTCAGACTAGCGAATTTTTAACGTCCGTTTAGGCGCACTTAATCACGGCCGCACTAGCAGAAAATGACGGGCAATGACGGCCAATATACGAAGTACGTCGCACGAAAGTCCGGCTGCTGCGCAACGCAAGTGGAAAATGAACGCATTTTTTCAAGAACGCAGAACCGCTAGTACGGACGTACAGAGTGCGCTGCGTCCACTAGCGGCATGTGTGCGTGATTTGGAGACGTCAGACCCTGCTCATGTCCGGCCAACATAACGTCCAGACACCCAAAGTTTCCTGGTTTGGATCCGTAAAAAATCACGCACAAAAATGCGCATCGTATGACCGTTTTCGCACATTCCGTGAAAAAATACGGCAATGCGTTCGGACGCACTTTTTGACGGTCGCTGTGAAAAATGCGTTAGTCTGACCCTAGCCTTATCTCACTTTCCTAATCGGCTATTTGGTCCAGATTGTTCTCTTTTCCTGCCATTCTCCTGGTTTTCACCTTTCTCTGAACAACCCTGAGAGAGAGGTGAAAGCCAGGATAACTGGATGGAGAAGAGAACAATCTAGACCAAATAGTAATATAATATTTTATTTTATTTATTTATTTATAAAAGGATTTTACCAGGAAGGATACATTGAGATTTCTCTCGTTTTCAAGTATGTCCTGGGTTCGAGAACATTGAGTGGTTACAGAAATACAAAATAGTAAAATGCAAGAAATTAACCACAAGACCAAATATACAGATTAACAGAAAAAATAATATGGAGGAAATAAAGTCATTATGTTACATGTTTACAGGTGCATTTTGTATTGAGGTATGTTAATAGGGAAGTCTTAAGGACTTTAGAGTGGGGGAAGATTTGACGGTGTCTGGGAGGTTATTCCATAATTGTGGTGCTCTGTAGGAAAATGAGGATCGAGCCATTTTCTTTTTGTATTGCGGTATTGCAAGTAAGGTGCTGGTCCTGGATCTGAGGTTATAGGATGAGGGAACTGCCGGGGGAAGCAGCATATTCAGGTAGGGTGGTAGCTTCCCAGAAAAGCTCTTAAACACCAGGTTGGAAAGGTGAAGGGTGCGTCTAGAGTCCAGTGATGGTCAGTTTAGTTCTTTTAACATGTCACAATGGTGTGTCATGTAGTTACATTGTAGCACAAAGCGACAGAATGAGTTATACAATGTAGTAAGTTTCTGGAGGTGTTTTGGGGCGGCTGCATACACTACATCTCCATATTCAATGGCTGGCATAAGCATTTGTTGTACAATCTGCTTTCTTACCGCGGGGCTCAGGCAGGATTTGTTCTGTACAGGCGCCTAGTTTGGGGTAGAGTTTAGATGAGAGTTTTTCGATGTGGGGGCCAAAAGATAGATTTGGGTCTAACCACATACCTAGGTATTTGAGAGAAGTGACTGTGGTCAGCGTGCCATTGATTTTGTCCCAACACATAGATGGGTGTTTGCAATTTGTGTAGTTTAGGTGCGGTTCCAAAGAGCATTGTAACAGTTTTGTCAGTATTTAGAAAACGTTTGTTATTTGCGATCCACTTTTCTACCCCTGTGAATTGTTCTTGCAGCACTGCCTCCAGCTGTGGGAGATTTGGTTTGCTGGTATAGATTACAGTGTCGTCTGCGTACATGTGTACAGTTGAAGCTTTGCAGACATTGGGCAGATCGTTTATGAATATTGTGAATAGCAGGGGCCAAGTATCGAGCCTTGTGGTACACCACACGTGACTGGGAGGGGGAGGGAAGTGCTGTCAGAAATGGACACAAATTGAGACCTATCAGACACATATGATTGGAACCAGGTTAACGTACTATCACCAATACCAGAGTTCTTAAGTTTTTGTAATAGGATGCCATGGTCTACTGTGTCAAAAGCCTTGGCAAAATCAAGGAAGATGGCTCCAGTTAGATTTCCTTGTTCCATGCCAGCTTGGATATCATTACAAACTTTTAAAGGGCAGTTGTAGTTGAATGGTTTGGACGAAAGCCTGATTGATCTGGGGTTAAATAGTTCTGATACTGATAATAATCACGTAATTGAGTGTAGACACATTTTTCCAGAATTTTTGACATTACAGGGAGCAGTGATATTGGGCGGTAGTTGGATACCAAAGTATTGTCTCCACTTTTATGGATAGGTACCACCCTTGCAGTCTTCCAGAGTTTGGTATGTATCCAGTCGCCAGTGATTCATTAATCAGGGTTGCGACAGGTTTTGCAATTGCTGGTGCACTGATTTTCAGCAGCATTGCTGGGATTTGATCAGGTCCAAACTGGTATTTCATTTTTTGGTTACGGAGAAGTTTAGTGATGGCACTGACAGGCACTGGCCTAAAACTGAATTTCTCTGGGTTATGGGTCTTTGCACTGTTGGTGGGTCCTGACCTGCGTGCAGCCTTTCTGATTGCGTGTCATTTCCTAGCTTAGCAATCAGGGTGGTGGCGCATCCAACAAAATAATTATAAAAGCATTTGCTACATCTAGGGGGTGTTGTACAGTTTGGTTGTTTACTTTTAAAGCAGCTGGTTGGGAGTGGCTGGGGGTGCTTGTATGTTACTTATGATTTTTCCAAAAATTTCTGGGTTTGATATGTTATTGTTTAAATTTTCATTGAAGTATTGGGCTTTAGCCATTTTTGTTTCTTTTGTGCATTCATTCCGGCATTTTCGGTATTCACAGTGATCGTTCATGGATCCAGTACTCTTGAACTTTGACCACAGGGAGTCTCTAAGCTGGTACATATGCGTGAGGTCAGCTGTAACCCAGGGGAGATGGGCCCCTTTTACTCGCACTTTGCGCAGTGGGGTATGGGTGTTCCAGACTTTCAGGAGCTCGGCTTGAAAGTATTCAATTGCACAGTCCAGGTCTGGGATTAGGTTAGTCTGTACCATGGGAGCTGTTTGAGATCATTTAGGAAGGATTCAAGATTAAATTTCTTGAAAGACCTGGTGATTATTACCTTTGGTGGACATTTTATGGCCCTTATTTTGCGCACACAGTACACTAGGCAGTGATCACTGAAACTGTTAGCGAGAACGCCTGCCTCCTGTATTCGATCAGGACATGAGGAGAGAATCCAGTCCAGCAAGGTGTGGTTAGGGCTTTTCATATTAATGCGAGTGGGGGAGGAGATTAATTGTGTTAGCTGCAAAGCCTTAAACAGTGAGCAGTGTTTATGTTTTTAGGATTCAGCCAATCAACATTAAAGTCGCCGAGGACCAGCAGTTCGCTTTTTTGGTTTTGAGCGACTAATTTACTAAGAATTTGGGTTATGTCAGAAAGGGATTGCACTGGGGAACTTGTGTGGCGGTAGAATCCAGCAACAATAATTGTTTTACTGAATGGGATCTCAATAGTACCAGAAAGGAAATCAAATGTGGCCGGGGGGCTAGGATTCTGCAATGGGGTGAACTTTATGGAGTTGTCAACATAGATAACAATTCCCCCTCCTCTCTTAGCTCTGTCCTTTCTAGAGCATGAATACCCTTGTATTGCTATGGCAGAGTCTGGCACTTTAGGGGTTAACCATGATTCTGTCAGCACAATGACTTTAGGTTTGTAATAGGAGCACCACGCTTTAAACTCATCCAGTTTAGGGAGTAAACTGCGGATGTTGCAGTGCACAAAGGAGAGGCCTTTTAGTGGGGAGATTAATATGGTGTCAGCTATTGGACCAGGGTTGGATTCAACATCATTTGCAAGTGCAAGCAGCAGAATAAAAAGGAATTTGGACAGGTTTTTCTTTTTGGTAAATAGTGATTGAAGAGTTTTAAAGCTCTGTTGTGTGGGGGTGGGGGCTGGATTTTAACACTCTCCACCAGCACTCAGCTGATAAGTTAAAGGAGCTGAGCAAGCTATGGTGTATTTGGGTTTCTTCCAGCTTGCTGTAATTTGTAGGGTGTATAGGGAGCGAGGGTAGATTTAGAGAGAAGGGAGATGGTGGAAAGAAGCAGCAAGAGGGGGAAGAGAGGGAAAAACATTCAGAGAAAGGTGGTGTGGGAGAAGGGGAGGAAAAAAAGGAAAGGTAGAAGACAGGCAGGGAATTGATAAGGAAAGCAGAAGATAGAAAGGAGTGTGTAGGTGAAAATCCAGAGTGGTGTAGGTTGGTAGCTGAAAATATCACATGACCAAATTAGTTGGGTATAATGAAATGAGAACTGTGGGGTGGGTGGGTGAGGAGGGAGGTGGGAACTAAGTCCAGTGGGAGCTAGTAGGACACTGTGAATGAGGCTTGCCCTGTAAACTGTATGGAGTGAAAATGCTGAAAAAAAAAAAAACCAGAAATCCAGGATTACATTGCATCATTGGAACCTCCTATCTCCCGATCCGTGGCAGCTAGGGGTTAATGTTTGATATTGTTGGATCGGCCAGAGCATGGCCTTTCCAAGGATACCAAACATGAGCATGAAAAATGTTTTTTTTTTTTAAAAAAATATATATATATTTTTAAAAAAAATCTAAAAAAAAATTAACAAGTTTTTTTGTTTTTGTTTTGTTAATGCAGCAATATTGTTCCCATTTCAATTATAATGTGAACAATAATGCTGCACTAACGATTTTTGTATGCGGTGCGTTTGTTAAAAAAAGCAAAATTTTCCCCAAAAAAAAATGTAACGAGACCCCATTTCTAATTTTTTTAACAAGCGCACCCCATACAAAATATAACCGCAAACGATCGCATGTTAAAATGTGAAAAAAACACTTTACACATAATAAATTATTGAACATTCAAATTTGATTGCATTTTTTGTTATAATATACAGACATGACATAACGTATACATATAATAATGACATATTATGAATCTGCCAACTCTGCTGGAAAGAACGATATATAATATGTCTGGTTCATATATCAAAATATGGCTACAAAACGCGGTTAAACATGATGAGCGAAAGCAGTAAAAATGACCTCAGCACAGAGGTGTGAAAAGCCTCAGCAGCGAAAGGGTTAAATGCAGCATATTAGGATGATTTAGGGAAATTAATTCTCAAATCTCAATCAGAAGCAGACACCACCCACCCTCAGTATAGTGTACAATGTATCAAATTGATTATCAGACTAAAAACACCTGGTGTTATGCCCGTTTGTGAACAGAGGTCATTTAGAGTTGATAATCTTTCCACGTACACATTAGTTTTTAATTCAATATCTAATAAACCGTTGCTTATAATATTCTGCAGTAAAGAGTCTCTTTATTTCTAGATATTTTAGTATTTTTTTAAGCATTTTCTATACTTTTTTCAAATTTTTTTTTTTTTTTTCGAACTCGAACCGAACACACCCAAAAATTTCGAAATTCGCGAACTTTCGAACTGCCAAAGTTCAGGTCGAACTCTGAACCGTCCAAACCCGAACAGCTCATCCCTATTGGTGAGTGACAGTAATAGGAGGTCATCTGCATACAACAGGAACTTCATCTTGCTGTCATATAGAGTTAGTCCTGGTGCTGAGGAGGATTCTAGAGCTTCAGCCAGTCCATTGATGTAGACGTTAAAGAGGGTTGGACTTAAGCTGCAGTCTTGTCTGACTCCACGAGCCTGCCGGAAGTACTCTGTTCTCTTCCCATTCAACTTTATGCTGCAGAAGTTCTCATTATATGAGCTCTTGATGACGTCATATGTTTTCCCTCCTATTCCACTCTCCAGTAGTTTGAGGAACAGGCCTGGGGGCCACACTGAGTCAAAGGCCTTCTTAAAGTCCACAAAGCAGGCAAATATTTTTCCATGTTTTGTATTGTGGACATGGTCCTTGATGAGACTGTGCAGGGTGTAGATGTGATCTGTATAGCGATGGTTTGGCATGAACACCGCTTGGCTTCTGTTGAGGACGTTATGCTGTGTCAGGAAGCTGAGGATTCTTTTGTTCTGGATGCTATTGAATAGTGTTCCCAGCGTGCTGCTGACACATATCCTTCTGTAGTTGGCTGGATCATATTGGTCTCCACTCTTATGGAGTCTCCTTCTCTTTTTTGCTCTCTGTGTCCTTTGCACTCTGTGTCCTTCGCTCTCTGTCTCGTGTCTCTCAGTCTCTGTCTCCTTCCTCAATCCTTCCCCTCCTCTTTCCCTCCCTCTTCTTTCCCCCTCCTTTTCTCCACTTCTGCCCATCTCTCTCCTTTACTACCTTTCCTTCCCCTCCCTCTTCCCTTTTCTTCCCCTCTCCCCATTTCTTCCTCTCTCCCTATTTCTTTCTTCCTCCCTCCCCCTATTTCTTTCTTCCTCCCTCTCCCCATTTCCTTCTTCCTCCCTCTCCTCCCATTTCTTTCTTCCTCCCTCTCCTCCCATTTCTTTCTTCCTCCCTCTTCCCCCATTTTTCTTCCTCCCTCTCCTCCCATTTCTTTCTTCCTACCCCCATTTCTTTCTTCCTCCCTCTCCACATTTTTCTTCCTACCTCTCCCTCTCATTTCTTTCTTCCTCCATCCCCCCATTTCTTTCTTCCTCCCTCTCCCCATTTCTTTCTCCTTCTGCAGCGATAGGTATATACACTATATTGCCAAAAGTATTCGCTCACCCATCCAAATAATCAGAATCAGGTGTTCCAATCACTTCCATGGCCACAGGTGTATAAAATCAGGCACCTAGGCATGCAGACTGTTTTTACAAACATTTGTGAAAGAATGGGTCACTCTCAGGAGCTCAGTGTATTCCAGCGTGGACTGTGATAGGATGCCACCTGTGCAACAAATCCAGTCGTGAAACTTCCTCGCTCCTAAATATTTCACAGTCAACTGTCAGCTGTATTATAAGAACGTGGAAGTGTTTGGGAACGACAGCAACTCAGCCACGAAGTGGTAGGCTACGTAAACTGACGGAGCGGGGTCAGCAGATGCTGGGGCGCATAGTGCGAAGAGGTCACCAACTTTCTGCAGCGTCAATCACCACAGACCTCCAAACTCCATGTGGCCTTCAGATTAGCTCAAGAATAGTGCACAGAGAGCTTCATGGAATGAGTTTCCATGGCCGAGCAGCTGCATCCAAGCCATACATCACCAAGTGCAATGCAAAGCGTCGGATGCAGTGGTGTAAAGCACGCCGCCAATGGACTCTAGAGCAGTGAAGACGCGTTCTCTGGAGTGACAAATTGCGCTTCTCCATCTGGCAATCTGATGGACGAGTCTGGGTTTGGCGGTTGCAAGGAGAACGGTACTTGTCTGACTGCATTGTGCCAAGTGTAAAGTTTGGTGGAGGGGGGATTTTGGTGTGGGGGTTGTTTTTCAGGAGCTGGGCTTGGCCCCTTAGTTCCAGTGAAAGGAACTCTGAATGCTTCAGCATACCAAGACATTTCGGACAATTCCATGCTCCCAACTTTGTGGGAACAGTTTGCAGCTGGCCCCTTCCTCTTCCAACATGACTGTGCACCAGTGCACAAAGCAAGGTCCATAAAGACATGGATGACAGAGTCTGGTGTGGATGAACTTGACTGGCCTGCACAGAGTCCTGACATCAACCTGATAGAACACCGTTGGGATGAATTAGAGCGGAGACTGAGAGCCAGACATTCTCATCCAACATCAGTGTGTGACCTCACAAATGCGCTTCTGGAAGAATGATCAAAAATTCCCATAAACACACTCCTAAACCTTCTGGACAGCCTTCCCAGAAGAGTTGAAGCTGTTATAGCTGCAAAGGGTGGACCGACATCATATTGAACCTATGGATTAGGAATGGGATGTCACTTAGAAACATAGAAAAATGTCGGCAGATAAGAACCTTTCGGCCCATCTAGTCTGCCCAATTACATGGATACTTTACCTGGATTTATCTTTTGTTTAGGATAGCCTTATGCCTATCCCATGCCTGCTTAAATTCAATTACTGTTTTGGCCTCTACCACTTCAACTGGAAGTTCATATGCGAGTCAAGGCAGGTGAGCGAATACTTTTGGCAATATAGTGTATATTAGGGGTTTGTAGGCATATTTACAGTGGTTTGAGTCCAATTAAACTAATTGCAGGTTTGGCACTTGAGCCACATAAATTGGTTTATCCAGTTTGAGCACTCGGGCTCAAAAAGGTTCGCCATCCCTGTTCTAATCTATATGGTTGCCCTCTGCGGAATTGTTTCCTGATAATATCTGAACCTTAGCCTCATCTAGCTGTAGATGCGATACATTGATTGAGTTGCTGTATGTTTTTTTGTGCTTTTCCAGCTTCCCTGGTTCTTGGGTATTTAGCGACAAATTAAATATTTTTTTCCATTCTTTCTTTCCTATACTCACAGACCCACAAAGGTCTGTTTCCAGCTACATTTATTGTCTGCTATTCTTTCTAAATACAGGTGAAACTCGAAAAATTTGAATATGGTGCAAAAGTTCATTTATTTCAGTAACGCAACTTAAAAGGTAAAACAAATATATGATATATATATATATTATATAATATATGAGATAGTTCAAGCCGTGATTTGTCATAATTGTGATGATTATGGTTACAGCTCATGAAAACCCAAATCCACAATCTCAGAAAATTTGAATATTGTGAAAAGGTGCAATATTCTAGGCTCAAAGTGTCCCACTCTAATCAGCTAATTAAGCCATAACACCTGCAAAGGTTCCTGAGCCTTTAAATGGTCTCTCAGTCTGGTTCAGTAGGAATCACAATCATGAGAAAGACTGCTGACCTGACAGTTGTGCAGAAAACCATCATTGACCCCCTCCATAAGGAGGGAAAGCCTCAAAAGGTCATTGCAAAAGAAGTTGGATGTTCCCAAAATGCTGTATAAAAGCACATTAATAAAAAGTTATGTGGAAGGGAAAAGTGTGGAAGAAAAAGGTGCACAAGCAGCAGGGATGACTGCAGCCTGGAGAGGATTGTCAGGAAAAGGCTATTCAAAAGTGTTGGACTTTCACAAGGAGTGGACTGAGGCTGGAGTCAGTGCATCAAGAGCCACCACACACAGACGGATCCTGGACATGGGCTTCAAATGTCGTATTCCTCTTGTCAAGTCGCTCCTTAACAACAAACAACGTCAGAAGTGTCTTGCCTGGGCTAAAGAAAAACAGACCTGGTCTGTTGCTCAGTGGTCCAAAGTCCTCTTTTCTGATGCGAGCAACTTTTGCATCTCATTTGGAAACCAAGGACCCAGAGTATGGAAGAAGAATGGAGAGGCACACACTGCAAGATGCTTGAAGTCCAGTGTGACGGTTCCACAGTCTGTGTTGATTTGAGGAGCCATGTCATCTGCTGGTGTTGGTCCACTGTGCTTCATTAAGTCCAGGGTCAACTCAGCCGTCTACCAGGAGATTTTGGAGCACTTCATACTTCCTTCCATAGACGAGCTTTATGGGGATGCTGACTTCATTTTCCAGTAAGATTTGGCACCTGCCCACACTGCCAAAAGCACCAACACCTGGTTCAATGACTGTGGGATTACTGTGCTTGATTGGCCAGCAAACTCGCCTGACCTGAACCCCATAGAGAATCTATGGGGCATTGCCAAGAGAAAGACGAGAGATATGAGACGAAACAATGTAGAAGAGCTGAAGGCCGCTATTGAAGCATCCTGGTCTTCCATAACACCTCAGCAGTGCCACAGGCTGATAGCTTCCATGCCACATTGCCGCAGGAATTGCTGCAAAAGAGGCCCAAACCAAGTACTGAGTACATCTGCAGCTTATACTTTTCACAGGTGCCATATTGTTCTATGTACAATCCTTGTTTTATTGATTGCATGGAATATTCTCATTTTCTGAGATTGTGGATTTGGGGTTTTCATGAGCTGTAACCAGAATCATCACAATTATGACAAATCACGGCTTGAACTATCTTGCTTTACATGTAATGAGTCTCATATATTACAGTTGCATTACTGAAATAAATGAACTTTTGCTCGATATTCTAATTTTTCCAGTTTCACATGTATATTCATGCTATTTTGAACTAGTTTCGGTTAGGCAGCCTTTGTGATAGTCTCCACCTATCACAAGATTTTGTTTTCTGTATGTTCCGGACTGTGTCCTTATGTCTCTGTTTATATGTTCAAACTCTTATTGATTTTTCACATAGTGTCTTATGTTCGGACACTTACTGCATTGAGTTTGTCAAACACACTCTCTGAGGTTTATATATTTTTCAAGTAAAAGTTAAGTTTTATTTTCCATTGGTATTTTGTCAATTATTCTCTCCTTCTGACACTGTTACCCATGTTTACCTGTTACCATCTCCAATGGTAATCTTCAACTGTTTCACATTAGCAAGTACATAGGATTCATGCTCATGTCCCTCCACATGTGTTGCTGTATAGCTCAGATATAGAATCTTTACATAGTTCTATATAACAGAAAAGCATTGAAGCAAGACGTTGATGTCTATAAGAAAGAGGAGTAGAGTATAAATCCATAGACACTTTGTAATCCAATTTATATAGTTCATTTTCATGGATAAATACTTTTCTTTCAAACAAAAGTACTACCATCAGATATAAGGTACTTCAATGGGTACTACTTGTGTACTTGCATATGCCAACCTCTATTTGGGCAGATGGACAGAAGAGATTGACCAATGTTTCTCTTCCCAAAATTCTCTTGTGTATGAAATACATTGATGATATTGCTATGTTGTGAGGTGGTACCTCTGAAAAAAGTGAGGGGCAAAGCAGGAATAGGGCTGACTTGGGATACTGTGGGCTGGGTAACTGACAGAGGCAGCAGAGCACACAGGACAGAAATACAGGGGAAATGCAGGAGGAATACTAGACACAGGAACAAGGGGAACACTTACATAAAAGACACCAGACAGGTATGTAAGGCAAAGGGCTGACTAGGATCTAGGGACACTGTGGGCTGGAGATTAGGGTGGCAGGGTACTGGAGACACGGTAGGGGTTCACTGGAGGGAAGCACGGTGGGCAGCAGGCTGCACAAGTCGCATAATCCGTAGCCCGTATAGCGAAGTCCAGAGGGAAGCCATGGGTCATGGGCAGGCAGAAGATAACAAAGTCCGGTAGGAAAAGCCAAATGATTGGTACACAATATAGGTTGGAAACCCAGAGAGCAAGCTTCTTGCAGACACTCAGAGCAGTGAAACAACAATGCAGAAGCAAGGAAGGAAGGGCGCGACCTCCCTTTAAGGAAACCTAATTACAGGTCAACAGCTGACACCTGTAGAGAAGTCCATCATTGCAGTATTAGAATCCACACAGGCAGCACCTTTCATTTGGTAGCAACACCTGCTTTTCCCTTCCTGCACCAATGGTGGTGAGAGTCGTGTCACCTACTGCAGTTGATCCAAAAAAAGGCAAATAAATAGAGACTTTTTGCTGCAAGTGGAAAAAAATAAACAGTTGAATAAATATTTAATAAAAAGGGGAGGACGGGTCCTCAGCATTATCAGAGACACCTTTTTGATGGAAAAATTGACGGCGATAGTTCACTAATCGATGGACTCTTATCATAACGTGGACTCCGTGGCTCTCATATGACCCAGTATGCACCATCTGAAAGGATGCTTTAATTTGCTTTTAATCTATTTTATTTTACTTCATTTGGTCTTCTTCGACTGCCTCTGGTCCGAGTGTATTATGTTATGCCCGCTGTCTCTTTGCGGAAGCCAGGTAGCTCGCCCACCCCTTTCCCCTTTTTTTCCCCCTCTCCTCCTCTTTTTCCCCACTTTCCTCCTCTCTTGCTCTCTTTCTTTAATCATTTAAACTGGTAGAGGCAAGTCTGGTTTGGGGTCCGGGTAGAGGGGTACTTTGTCTAAGGTTTGCTATGTTTGATGTTTCCGCTCGATATATTTGCACCCCCCCCCTTTCTTCTTTGTGTACCCTATGTGATTTTGATACTTGCCGATGAAAAATAAAGTCAATAAAAAAAACGGAATATTTTTTTACATTGAAACCTTTGGGGAAATAAAAACATTGTTTCTGTAAAATAAATTGGGAAACTTAAAATTTCACCCAAAAAAGATCCTAAAAAATGCCTAAAAAATAAATAGGTTAAGAAATTTTTTGCTGCAAGTGAACAAAATAAACGGTTGACGGCTGGTATTTTCATTTTATTGGTAGTAATCTGTTTCACATTTTATAATAACTAATAAAAAAACGAAATAACTCATAAAAACAAAATACAAATCAACCCAAAATATGAAATAACACATAAAAACGAAAAATAAAGTGATTTGAAAAATGAAATATCGGCCGTCTGAAATTACGAATCGCCCAAGAAAACACAAAATTAACATTGTAAAAACGAAAAATGAAGTGGTTCCGAAAAATGAAATAAACCATAAAAACTGAAAACGAGGTCATCCGAAACGATACCCGGACGTCCGAATTTTCAGATAATCCGAAATTCCAAATCATGGTAAAATAACATATATGAAAAATAAACTTATTGAAATGACCTGAAATTTAAAAAAAAGACAGAACGAAAAAATTTGAAACGAAACTAAACAAAAAAAAAACAAAATACTGTGCACATGTCTAACATTCATGGTACTATTCCTGTGTAGTTGTTAATATATTGCCTGTTTGTTATGCATTTGTTACTGATTATCTTTTATTTACTTGTTTCTTCCAGATCGAACGCATTAATGAGGAGTTCAATCAGCTGCTGATAAAATATAACATTCAGGAGGTCGAGACCATGAAATCAGAAAATATTTTTGAGCGTATTTCTGCAGTGCGATATCTAATGATCAGCGAATATGCCAAGAAGAATAAGTTGCCCGTCTATTGCCTGCAGGGTCTGGATGGGAACATTGACTATTTCAGCATTTCACTGACGGAAAATTTTGCTCTTCTGGAGGTTATGATAAACATAACATTGGAAGATTCTGACAAAGGAAACGACACACAGAATCCTGGAAATAAAATACAGGATACGAGAAGTGGAGATGCAACGTCTGATCTTCTTTTCTGCATCGTAGAAAGACTGTGCAAAGAGAACAGAACATTGGCTACAAAATTACTCAAACAAATAACCAACACTTTATCAGAGACATCTCAGGAATATATATGTACAATTGTTTTCAATGATATCTGGAGTCCGGCTCAGGCTCTGCAATTTTACTTTGCTAAAAAAGCAGAAGAAGACGTAGAGGAAATCCTAGATCTGGTCCAAACCTACTGGCTACCTGTTCATCATGTCATTGATTCCCTTAAACAGCCAAGACCAATTCTTTATCTGAAAAGGAAATGTAAGGAGAAGAAGGACAAAGATGTGACGACACTTGTGAGGGAGATGAGGGTTTTTAAATATCCAGAGAGCATTCTGAATATGCTTGAAACTGTCCTACAAGAAGTAACTGATAGACTGAGGAATGATCACATTGAAGATCAAAATAAAAATTACAACAATGTCATCAATTCCATCAAAAATATTGATTTTCAATCCCCGGAGATGTTAGTGGATATTCTAGTTCACTTATCCAAAGCTGTAAAGGAAGCAACAAGTGACCCAGAAAACAACATAGGTGGTTACACACCTAGAATATCTCAACTTGCTTCTCTTCCGGTTCTCCTTCATCCCAATGAGATGGACTGCAAGGGCCACCTAATGGAGATTGGCACGGGTGAAGGGAAATCTTGCATAGTGGCCATGTTTGCCCTGATACAGGCTATTCGAGGGAAGGAAGTTGACATCATAACTAGCTCTCCCGTGCTGGCTCGCCGTGACCAGGAAGAATGGATGAAATTATATGAAAAGTTTAAAATAGAATGCAGTGTGATTCCACCTCAAGGACTAGACAAATGCACAGATGTACGAGACAGAGACAAGCTGATACAGGATGCTTACAGGGCACAAGTTGTGTATGGGACAGTGGAGGACTTTGCTGCTGACATCCTGAGACAAGAATTTGAGAAAAAACAAACTCGGGGAAATCGCAAATTTGACATGGCGATAGTGGATGAGGTTGATCACATGACCCTAGACAGTGGAGTTCAGGTGACGTTCCTCTCTCATGAAGTTACGGGTCTCAGACATTTAGATCAGGTGCTAACGGCAATATGGGCAAAGGTCTGTGCGTGCCAGAGAATTGTGGAGGCAGACACTGGGGAAATATTATGGATGAGTGGAATCCAGTTTTTCCACACATTGACTGTAAGTGCTGTGTTTGGCAAAGAACCACCTGAACATTGTCATTCTACTGATATTCTCACACCTGGAGTGGGAATGGGATATTTTAGTGAAGATGACCTGAAAATTGCCACAACTGAAGACAATTCTTTAGAATCCAACTCTCCATCTGCACAGAATAAAAAGATGGAGGATTTTCTACGTAAATGTGAGCCAAGTCAACAAAAGGATCTCTTAACTTATTTTGGAAAGATGTTGAATGACATAGTTAATTTAAAATTTTACAAGTTTATGGATGGAAAGGCATGTTTTTGGGAAGACAGTGGTGTCTCAGAAGGAGAGACTATCAGTCTTCTTCTCATGGACCATGGATTGGCATGTTTACTAATGCCCGAAAAAGATCTTATTGATCTAACAGTTAAAGAACTGACATCACTGGTGACATATTCAGACAGTGATACATTACGTGATGGAAAAATTCTCCCAAAAGCTGAATCTATGAAAACTGAAGCAAATAATGACGTGTTACATTATGGAGTAATTCTTCCAAAACATTTAAAGGAATACACACATAATCGTCTGCCCATCTTTGTGGAAAATGCTCTGAGGGCTCTGGTAATGGAGAAAGGAAGGGAATACACACTCGATTGCCGAGACATATTGGAATCCCCAGAATCCCTCAGTGTCATTCCTATTGACTTCATATCTACTGGTGTTTTAGAGAAGAACAAGAGGTGGGGAGATGGACTGCAACAGTTTCTGGAGATAAAACACCAGTTGGCTCTAAGTCCATTATCCACTGTAACAAATTTCATGTCAAACTTCCACTTCTTCAAGAAATACATTCAAGGCGGTGGGATTTCTGGGGTGTCGGGGACACTTGGAGATGAGAATGACTGCACTTTTCTGAGGAAACATTATAAAACAGCGAGCTATGTCATGCCCACCCACTGCTTCACCAAAAGACTGGAATTGCCGGCCGTACAAGTGGAAGGTGGGAGAGAAGTCTGGATATCAGAGATTTGTAAATGTGTGACTATGAGGATTGGAGAAAAAGAGTATAATAAAGGACAAGTGGCCTTGGTAATCTGTGAGGATGTCATAACCACAGAGAAAATTAGAAAGAAGCTGCTAGAGCAGGATGTAGATGCTAATAAAATCACAATGTACACTAGGAGTGATAAAGACAACGTAGAGGTGAAGACCTTTGACACCGGAGACATTATCCTGTCTACAAACCTGGGCGGGAGGGGGACGGATATCAAAGTCACCAATCAGGTGAACCTCAGCGGGGGACTCTGCGTCATTCTCACTCATTTCCCTGCAAACCAGAGGATTGAAGAACAGATATTTGGCCGCACATCTCGGAAAGGAAACTCAGGGATGGTCCAAATGATCCTGAATCCACAGCACATGGCTCCGCTTTACCAAAACCAGCCAGTGGAAATCATGCGAAGGCTCAGGGTAAAGGATGAAGAGAAACGTATCTTGGAAATGGAACAGAATGAACTCCGGGAAGTGGACATCAGGCAGGAGCTATTCACTTATTTTTGCCATTTCCTGGAAGAGTTTTGTGACAAATATTCAGAAAAAGAAATGGATGGAGCTTGCTGTGACATTAAATTTGATTATAAAATCGCCCTTAATGCCTTGAAAGAGACCTGGGCCGTGTGGCTTACACTGCACGAGGAAGACATAAACAACCACAAAGCGGTGGAAGAACTGAAGAACGACTTAAAGGTTGTCTTAAAGCAAAGAGCAGAAGACATTCTAGAAGGAAAATCTGAAAACTTCTATGACTTTGTTAAGTTGGCCATCGATCACACTCACTTACACATACGAGACAAGAGCAAAGATCACGGAGCCTTAGGTTACTGGGAGAAAGTGGCATCTACTGACCCCGCGTATAGAGCCATCTCCCTGTATAACCAGGCCTTCATCACCATCAACATGAGACAGAATGGATACAGAGAAAAGTCCATAGAACTTCTGAAGGAAGCAAAGGAATCTCTGGAGATCTTTATCAGTGAAGCTGCTAACACAAATACATTTGGCAGAATTGCCGATACCGGTAGGTTTGAGAATCACGACAAGAACACAAATTTCACTTTGCAGATGGAAACTCGGATGAATTTGTTGAAGACTTGGGTTGAGGGCATTGGGGAATCAGTGAGCAAATTGGAACACTTCAAGAAAGAAGATAAAGATGTGAGAACAAAGGAGATAAGCGTCTCCAATTTATCTGCAACATCCGGCAAGGTGGCCTCTGATGAGGTGTCCATTCTCTATGACTGCGGACTTTCATTCATGTTTGAAGTGGAGGAGAAACCACGATTCAACATCAGTGCCCTTATGTGTTTTCTACTCGGTGTTGCACAGATACTTGTGGGAGTCCTGATATGTATTGCAACTTTGGGAGCAGGGAGCTCATTCGGGGCGGGTCTCATTGCAGAGGGTGTCAGTGACATGATATCGGGAATTAAAGGAATGGTAGAAGGAGCCTTTAGCTGGGTAGAATGGGCAATTTCAAAAGCTATCAGTGTTGGAGTAGCATTGATTTCGTTTGGATTTAGTGTTTTGAAGAATGGATTTAAAGCAGCCAAAGATGTAGTAACAGGCGCCCGGACCATTAAATCTGTTGTCAAAGGTATCGCGCAGGAAGGGAAAAGAGTCACTACTTCAACCATGACAGGCATAAAAACAATGACAAGCAATGTCAAAGGACTTCTCACTGGAAACGTCACAAAAGAGGGATTAAGGAAAGGTGTAAAGTACACAGCAAAGGAATTGGCAAAGGCAGCCATTAGGGAGGGCAGTTTAGTGGCCTTGGAAAAAGGTGCTGAAGTGGCGATAGAGGCAGTAATTAAAGAAATCATTGATAAACGCCTAAAAAATAAAGTTAAAGATTTGGTGACAGTGAATAAAGAATTGGAGTTAAAACTGATGGATTTCATCATTCAGCGAGCAGTGCCGGCAGCCTCGGCAAAAGCAGAAGATCCCAATGGTTTCACAATAAAAGCAGATTTTGAGGAGAAAATGAAAAATATAATTAATGGAGTTTGTGCTTTGGCGACTGACGAGGCCTTCACTGGTAAGCGATATTTACAAATCATAAACTCGGGGTTGGAACGAACCAGTCAGATAGTAATTGAGGCGTTGGACTACATAGAAAGATTTGGACGGTCTATAGGAGCTTCATTAGCTGCTCAAGTGGGTTTCTCGGCTGTTGGAGGTGGTGTAAAAGTTATAGAAGCTTTGGAATCTCTTCCAACTGAATCTCTTATCGAAGACATAATCTGTAAAATAATTAAAGAGATTCCCGGTGATCCCTGCAGCCCAGAGGACGAGAGGAGAAACATCCCCGACGTGATACGGCTAACTCGGGATCTGCAGGATTTAGTTTCTGAACGAATTGTCCAGGAATACATTGATTTTATAACCGATCAGGTGACAGAGAGGATAAAATATGATTGGGAGATGCAAAACATTAAAAACGTTAAGGAGGCGCTAGCAGCTAAAGCAGAAGAACTGATTAACATCCCAATAAATCAGATCTGGGTCAATCAGAATGAAAACACGGGTAAAATGCCAAAACATTCTGCAACACTAGATCTTGTAAACCCAGCAGAGCCAAGTGTGGAGGAGGTAACAGCCTACATAATGGACCTGCAGGAGGAGAAACATCTGCCCACAGAACTGGAGCTCCGAGCTCTCACAGGCATTAAGCTGCTGAATGGAAAAGGGATCGAACTGACGATGGAGGGGAACGACGGCAAAATGCTGAGTACACGTTATTATCCCGGAGCTGAGCGATCTGAGAACATCTCGCTTCACATGAGAGAGAGGTAAGAGCCGCACATAATATGGAGGGGGGTATTACAGTATACACTATAGTCAATGTTCTGTTTTCTTGAAAATACTTAAATGTACATTAATCTATATACTGTTTTATAGAGGTCAATGCAGAGCCCCTTCTCAATCTATATTTAAAGCAATATTTACTATGAAAAACACATTAAAAGATTAGAAAACACATGCAACTATTTTAATAGATTTGCGTTCAATAATTGTATCACAACTGCTTAATGAATTATGAATATTCCTCAAACAACAGGTCACATAGACCAAGGAGAGCTTCATTGCATCATAGCCGGCATTTTTCACAGATTATCATTTCATGCTTTAAGCGTTAGGGATGTCTCAGATGGTCTTTTTTGGCCACAAATCTAATCCAAGTCGTGTGGCATTCGGAATTGGTTGAAACTGAGTCACAATCCAATACCGCATGATTTGTGGCTGGACTAGCAGTTCAGGCGCTAGAGGATCCTTGGGCCTTGGTGTTGATCGTGGCATCTTTCGTGCCTGCTAGCAGGGAAGACGCTGCAGGTCGGAGCAGAGACATTCGGTGTTGTTTTGAAGCTGTGAAATCTGCTCAAAGACTTCAGCAATCTCCATAATGCTGCCGAATACTTCCCCACAAGGGGATGTACAACCCCTGTATGGGTAGCATTTGAGTTGCAGAGATTGCTGAAGGCTATGCAGAACTCACAGTGCACAGCTTCAATACAATTGGTGCCTTTAAAGTCCATCCAGAAAGGTGTCCCCCTGCAACAGTTTGCAACTATTTGGTACCATACGAAATATGTTCCCAGCTATTGGTTCCTGTTGAGATATAGTTGAAAGTGCTCTCACAGTGCTGTAACCTACAGGTGGAATGCATTGTTCCTAACAAAAGTGTAAATAAAGTTTGTTTCCTTCCTCCCGGTGTTCTGCCATTCGAGCGAACTTGCCATAATGGCGAACCGCATCACTTCCGGTGCACCTACGTCACTAAAAATGACGAAAAACAGCTGTGTACTGCATCTGGAGGTAGGACAAATGAAACACCCCGTCCCAGCACCTCTCCTCCCCCCTATCATACACGCTGGGACAGAGAGAGAACGAACTAACCATCTCAGGGTCTCCCCCAACAAACCCACCCCCCGCTCAAACAGGAAGGGAGTTAATCAGCCGCCCTGTCTCAGCACTTCTCCCCGCACCGAGCATCACTGACTCCGGGGAGGGATTGCTGTATTCTCCCCTGGGGGAACCTTCCATTGCAGGAGACCCAGGGGTCCTTTGCAGCCCAGTATCTCCGTTCCTGAGCATCGCAGACGCCTGGTTGAGGTGTCATTTAAAAGAGCAGAGTCTGTTCTGTGCTGAGACAGGGCGGCTGATTAACTCCCTTCCTGTTTGAGTGGGGGGGGGTTGTTGGGGGAGACCCTGAGATGGTTAGTTCGTTCTCTCTCTGACCCAGCGTGTATGATAGGGGGGAGGAGAGGTGCTGGGACGGGGCGTTTCATTTGTCCTACCTCCAGATGCAGTACACAGCTGTTTTTCATTATTTTTAGTGACGTAGGTGCACCGGAAGTGATGCGGTTCGCCATTATGGCAAGTTCGCTCGAATGGCAGAACACCTGACTGGAAGTAGCGGATGTGGTTACAGTGTAAAAATGAAACAGAAGCAGGAAGGGCCTTTGTGATTTATCCTCCACCATTAAATTATTTATAATGGTACGTATCTGGCGGCGCGAAGACAATCGCCACTTGGTAGCTGATGGTTCCCTTAGTTCGTTACATCCATATGGGGTATATGAAAGAAAATAGACAGTATATAGTGCAGATGGTTTTAACACACAGAATAAATAGTTGTATGCTGTTCCACTCACAAATTGCAGAGCCCAAGCACTGGTTTTAAGTGGGTCAAAGCTCTTGGGTGTTTGACTTCTCCGCTTCTAAAGGTGACCCACACCTTATAGAAATTGTGGTAGGACTTGCATAGGATGGATATGAAAAGAAAACAAGACAATTTCCTTGTGCAGATCTTCCACAGATGAAGTAGCATAAAATGGATAAAGCCAGTCAACTCACATTTGTTGGAGCTATAGACCAAGCTCTAGGTGTATGCGCCTCAGGACTTATTTTGTAGGTAAAGCCCAAACAACCTCTTTTAGGAATCCAGAACAGCGGGGAAAGTTTAAAACAGTTATTTAAAATATAAATAAAATTACTGGCTCAGCCAGAAGACCAGAACGCGTTTCGCCAAGATAGCTGGCTTTATCAGCTGGTTGTTCTTTTCCCCTTCCTAGGCCACATGATTTCTTGTCTATATATTCAGGGTGTGCAGGTGTCTCTTTTAAAGTCTCCTCCATATAGTCAGGGTGTGTGGGTGTCTTATTAGGGGTTCCTCCATATATTCAGTGTGTGCAGGTGTCTTTTTATGGACTCCTCCATATATTCAGGGGTGTGGGTGTCTTTTTATGGGCTCCTCCATATATTCAGGGGGTGTGGGTGTCTTTTTATGGACTCCTCCATATATTCAGGGTGTGCTTTAGGGGTTCCTCCATATATTCAGGGTGTGTGGGTGTCTTTTTAGGGTCTCCTCCATATATTCAGGGTGTGCGGGTGTCTTTTTAGGAGTTCCTCCATATATTCAGGGTGTGCGGGTGTCTTTTTAGGGGCTCCTCCATAAATTCAGGGTGTGTAGTTTTAGGGGCTCCTCCATATAAGGGGCTCCTCCATATATTCAGAGTATGCAGGTGTCTTCTTAGGGGCTCCTCCATATTTTTAGTGTGGGATGATGTCCCTTTTAGGAGCTTGTCCATATATTCAGCATGTTTGCATGTCTTTTTAGGAGAACCTCCATATATTCACGGTGTGCAGGTGTCTTTTTAGGGGTTCCTCCATATATTAAGGGTGTGTGGTTATCTTTTTGGGTTACTCTGTATATTCACTGTGTGCGTGTAATGACCACCTTTTATCTGTCCAGTCGTCACGAGCAGATGGAGGGGTGTGTACAAGGAGTTACCAGCTCCAAGCCTCTGGACTTACTATCTCTACCAACCCTCTCAGGGCCACAAGTTATGCCAACCTAATGCCCAAAACCCTACACACAGTCACCCTCTCAAAGATTCACCGCCACCACAAAATTAATAGGACACTTTCGAAACCCCCTTAGATGTACAACACCCCAATCCAGGAGCCTCATCATATACAGCTAAAATATCCAAATGGTAAATTCTACAGTAACGTGAAAAACCCAAGCTATATGGGAGTAAGGTGAATCATCTAGCGCCAAGACAGGACTTGGTTACAAAATTGTTAATGGCAAGCAAAAATAAACATTTGCACTGGGCCAGGATGACATAAAACACGACATACAAAATATAACAGTAAATGCAAATGCAGTTCTTGAACAAAACACAGAAGCCTGACTTACATAGAGCACTTCCATGGGTATTTCAGGTTTAAGTCTGCCGAACATGTATTTATTTATAAAGTATTTTACCAGGAAGGATACATTGAGATTTCTCTCGTTTTCAGTATGTCCTGGATTCAAGAACATTGTATTTCTGTACCTACTGTAACTATTCAAAGTAATAAATGCAAGATATTAAAAACAAAACACAAATGTACAGAAACTAAATATGTAGGAAATACTGTATAGTCACAATGTTACATGTTCACAGATGCATTCTGTATGTAATCACTGTGTTACATGTTTACAGGTGCATTCTGTATATAGTCACTATGTTACAGGTTTACAAGCGCATTCTGTATATAGTCACTATGTTACATGTTCACAGATGCATTCTGTATATAGTCACTGTGTTACATGTTTACAGGTGCATTCTGTATATAGTCACTATGTTACATGTTTACAGGTGCATTCTGTATATAGCCACTGTGTTACATGTTTACAGGTGCATTCTGTATATAGTCACTGTGTTACATGTTTACAGGTGCATTCTGTATATATTCACTGTGTTACATGTTTACAGGTGTATTCTGTATATAGTCACTGTGTTACATGTTTACAGGTGCATTCTGTATATAGTCACTGTTACATGTTTACAGGTGCATTCTGTATATAGTCACTATATTACATGTTTACAGGTGCATTCTGTATATAATCACTGTGTTACATGTTTACAGGTGCATTCTGTATATAGTCACTGTGTTACATGTTTACAGGTGTATCCTGCATATATTCCCTGTGTTACAGGTTTACAGGTGCATTCTGTATATAGTCACTATGTTACATGTTTACAGATGCATTCTGTATATAGTCACTGTGTTACATGTTTACAGGCGCATTCTGTATATAGTCACTGTGTTACATGTTTACAGGCGCATTCTGTATATAGTCACTGTGTTACATGTTTACAGGCGCATTCTGTATATAGTCACTGTGTTACATGTTTACAGGTGCATTCTGTATATAGTCACTGTGTTACATGTTTACAGGCGCATTCTGTATATAGTCACTATGTTACATGTTTACAGGCGCATTCTGTATTGAGGTATGTTAGTAAGGAGCTCTTAAGGGATTTTAGACTGGGGGAAGATTTGGAGGTTATACCATATTTGCTCTGTAAGAAAAATGAGGATCGAGCCACTTTCTTTTTGTATTGTGGTATTGTAAGTAAGGTGCTCGTCCTGGATCGGAGGTTATAGGATGAGGGAACTGCCGGGGGAAGCAGCCTATTCAGATAGGGTGGCAGCTTCCCAGAAAACCTCTTAAACACCAGGTTGGAAAGGTGAAGAGTGCGTCTGGATTCCAGCGACGGCCAGTTTAGCTCTTTTAACATGTCACAGTGGTGGATCGTGTAGTTACATTGTAGCACAAAGCGGCAGAATGAGTTATACAATGTAGTAAGTTTCTGAAGGTGTGTTTGCGGGGCTACGTCTCCGTAATCAATAGCCGGCATATGCATTTGTTGTATAATCTGCTTTCTTACCGCGGGGCTCAGGCAGGATTTGTTTCTGTACAAGGCACCTAGTTTGGGGTAAAGTTTAGATGAGAGTTTTTCGATTAGGGGTCAAAGGATAGATTTGGATGTAACACAAACCTAGATATTTGAGAGAAGTGACTGTGGTCAGCGTGCCATTTGATTTTGTTCTAACACATAGAAGGTTATTTTGCAATTTATGTAGTTTAGGTTTTTTTCCAAAGAGCATCGTTACAGTTTTGTCAGTATTTAGTTATAGTTCGTTATCTTTGATCCACTTTTTTACCTCTGTGAATTATTCTTGCAGCACGGCCTCCAGCTGCGGGAGATCTGGTTTGCTGGTATAGGTTACGGTGGCGTCTGCGTACATATGTACAGTTGAGGCTTTGCAGACATTGGGCAGATCATTTATGAATATTGTGAATAGCAGGGGGCCTAGTATTGAGCCTTGGGGTACACCGCAAGTGACTGGGAGGGGGAGGGAGGAGCTGTCAGAAATGGACACATATTGCGATCGGTTGGATACATACGATTGGAACCAGGTTAGCGTGTGATCACCAATACCGGAGTTTTTAAGTTTTTGTAATATGATGCCATGGTCTACTGTGTCAAAGGCCTGTTGTGCAAAAGCAAGTACCGTTAGGTGTCTCGCCTAAGGACACTTACTGGCAGGGGTCAAGTCCTGGGGATAAAAGTGAGGGAACTCACCCCAGAATTCCACAGCCCCATTACCTGAAGAAGGGGAAAAAAGAGATGTGTGTGTATATATATATATATATATATACCCCCCAAGAATCATGTTTAACTGGCACAGACCCCAGAATAATATATATCAGCAGACCTCAGAATTATATGTACACAGCAGACCCCAGAATTATATGTAAACAGCAGACCCCAGTATCTTATATACAGCAGACCCCAGAATCTTATATACAGCAGACCCCAGAATATTATATGTACCAGCGGATCCCAGTATCTTATATACAGCAGACCCCAGAATAGTATATGTACCAGCAGACCCCAGAATAGTATATGTACCAGCAGACCCCAGTATCTTATATACAGCAGACCCCAGAATTTTATATGTACCAGCAGACCCCAGAATTGTATATGTACCAGCAGACCCAACAATCTTATATACAGCATACCCCAGAATATTATATACAGCAGACCCCAGAATCTTATAAAATTCTGGGGTCTGCTGTATATAAGATTGTGGGGTCTGCTGGTACATATAATATTCGGGGGTCTGCTGTATATAAGATTGTGGGGACCGCTGGTACATATAATATTCTGGGGTCTGCTGTATATAAGATTGTGGGGACCGCTGGTACATATAATATTCGGGGGTCTGCTGTATATAAGATTGTGGGGACCGCTGGTACATATAATATTCTGGGGTCTGCTGTATATAAGATTGTGGGGACCGCTGGTACATATAATATTCTGGGGTCTGCTGTATATAAAAAAAAAAAAAAAGAAAGAAGAAAAGACCAACCGTACCTTGGTCGCCAATCACTTATCTCGAGTATATGACTTGAGGCAACACTCCCAAAAACAGGACTGAACCTGTAAATCTAGCAACAACAAAAGGAATATATTTACCAGTGAAGTGACCTAAGAAGGTCAGTCACTGATTATCTGGGAGCGGCAAACGACAGTGGCAAAATTGCCTTTAATAACAAAGAGACACTCCCAAATACCAACTAAAAACAACATGAAAACACAAGCACTAGGAGGAGAAATGAGAAATATATAATAATTAATGGAACAGCTTACATAGCAAGGTAATGGTATAACCAATTTGTAGAGTAAATAGAGGTAACAAGTGGCCAAAAAATAGGCTGAATGCCTGAGAACAAAATCCAAATACTAGACCAATAACTAAGATATGAAAAGGTATAGGATCATCAAACGACCATCTAACACGATTGCTGCTGTCCCTAAAATTTTCCAGATTCTATTCTTACCCTCACTAATGCATTACAAGACATACAGCATTAAAATCAAAAGATGTTAAACACTCAGCTCGACATATGTTTCGCCGGTAGCAACCGGCTTCATCTGGAGAGAAAATTAGAGAGCTCAAACTGTCGTTTGCCGCTCCCAGATAATCAGTGACTGACCTTCTTAGGTCGGTTCACTGGTAAATATATTCCTTTTGTCTGCCGTATATATGTACCAGAAGACTGGAAATTAGCAAATGTTGTGCCCATTTACAAGAAGGGTAGTAGGGAGGAATCTGGGAACTATAGGCCAGTTAGTCTTACGTCAGTAGTGGGGAAATTAATGGAAACCATGTTAAAGGAAAGGATTGTTGAACATCTAAAAACACATAGATTACAGGATCAGAAACAACATGGGTTTACCTCAGGGAGATCATGCCAAACTAATCTTATTGATTTTTTTTGATTGGGTAACAAAAATAATAGACACAGGTGGTGCAGTAGACATTGCTTATTTAGATTTCAGTAAGGCTTTTGATACTGTTCCGCATAGAAGGCTTATCAATAAATTGCAATCTTTGAGCTTGGATTCCAATATTGTTGAATGGATTAGGCAGTGGCTGACTGACAGGCAACAGAGGGTTGTGGTAAATGGAGTTTATTCGTCGCAAGGTCTTGTTACCAGTGGGGTACCTCAGGGGTCAGTACTTGGACCCATTCTCTTTAATATTTTTATTAGTGATATTGCAGAAGGTATTAATGGAAAAGTATGTATTTTTGCTGATGACACAAAGATTTGCAACAGGGTTGACGTTCCTGGAGGGATCAGCCAAATGACAAATGATTTAGGTAAACTAAAAAAATGGTCGGAGCTGTGGCAATTGAGTTTTAATGTGGATAAGTGCAAGATAATGCACCTGGGACGTAAAAACCCAAGGGCTGAATATAGAATATTTGATACAGTCCTAACCTCAACATCTGAGGAAAGGGATTTAGGGGTTATTATTGCAGAGGATCTAAAGGTAAGTAGTCAATGTAATAGAGCAGCAGGAAATGCTGGCAGAATGCTTGGTTGAGTAGGGAGAGGTATTAGCAGTAGGAAAAGGGAAGTGCTCATGCCACTGTACAGAGCA
>RXON01004763.1:0-23154 GCA_009667805.1 Leptobrachium leishanense | reverse complement strand
CTGCCCCAGCCCCAGCTCTGCCCCAACTCATGGATATACTGCCCCAGCTCTGCCCCAGCTCATGGATATACTGCCCCAGCTCATGGATATGCCCCAGCTAATGGATATACTGCCCCAGCTCTGCCCCAGCTCATGGTATATAGGCCCCCAGCTCTTACCTCTGCTGGCCCCAGGGCCCAGGCCCAGGGCAGGCTTCCGCCGGCGTTCGTTCTTCTCCTTGGCGAGCGGCCGCTGGAAACATGCGTCTTGGCCGCTCGCCGGAAACCACCTGATCAGCGCAAGGTCTCGCGAGAGGATCTCGTGCGCTAGTCAGGTGGTTTCTCTCCCACATGAGCGGCCAAGCTGCATGTCAGCAGCCGCTCGCAGGGAGAGGGACGGTCAGCGCGCGGCTCCCAGATTCCGGCGCTGATTGCCGGAATCTGGCAGGCGGCGCCGGGCCCCCCTCCAGTGGCGGAATGCCAGGGCCCGGTCGCAACTGCGACCGCTGCGACCCTGGTACTTCCATCACTGATAACACCTGTTCACTCAGACCCCAGATACATGAATACCCAGACAGACCTGGGAAATACTTTATGGCTGAGCTTTTCAGTATTGGGTGATGTTTCACACATTCAGGTCTATTCACTAAAGGGTGAACTTTAGGAGAATTGGCAGAAGAAGAGAATAATCTAGAAATATTTGATTTGGATAAATGGGAGAAATTATCTGGTTCAGGGGTGGAACCAGACACAGGTTTCGGGGGGTATTCTACCAGTTTTGGCTAAGAGCTGGTGTTGGGTTCGCAGTGACAGGCAGAGACGCGCCTAATCGCAAGCTGTGCTCATTACACTCACTCTCCCCAGGACATTGCACAAGGTCTGTCCTCATGTGGCCCATGAGCCCTGCGAACCCTTTCCATACGAGGGGCCCAGGGTACCCCCCTCCCAGCACATACCCCTTGAAGCTGTGTAGGGTAACTCAGGTGTGGGCTGCCCAGTGCACCCTTTCCATGCTGGCCGGACACACATTGCACCCCATCTGCGCAGCCCTGCGAACCCTTTCTATAACATGAGCCCAGAGTCCCCCCCCTCCAAGCTCACATGTAATATATTGTCCCCAGCTCACATGAATAAATATCGCCCCAGCCCAGCTCACACATTGATACAGTTGCAAGAAAAAGTATGTGAACCCTTTGGGATTACGTGGAGTTTTGCATGAATTGGTCATAAAATGTGCTCTGATCTTCATCTAAGTCACAACAATTTGAAAAACAGTCTGCTTAAAATAATACAACACAAACATTATATGTTTTCATGTGTTTATTGAACAGAACATGTAAACATTCACAGTGCAGGGTGGAAAAAGTATGTGAACCCCTAGCCTAATGACTTCTCCAAGAGCTATTTGGAGCCAGGAGTGAGCCAACCTTGAGTCCAATCAGTGTGATATTATTGGATGTGTTGCTGAAAGCTGTCCTGCCCTTTAAAAACACAACACCAGTTTTGGTTTACTGGTTTCAAGAAGCACTGCCTGATGTGAACCATGCCTCGCAGAAAAGAGCTCTCAGAAGACCTACGATCAAGAATTGTTGACTTGCATGAAGCTGGAAAGGGTTACAAAAGTATCTCCATAAGCCTTGATTTTCATGTGTCCACGGTAAGACAGACTGTCTACAAATGGAGAAAGTTCAGCACTGTTGCTACTCTCCCTAGGGGTGGTCGTCCTGTAAAGATGACTGCAAGAGCAGAATGCTTAATGAGGTAAAGAAGAATCCTAGAGTGTCAGCTAAAGACTTACAGAAATCTCTGGCACATGCTAACATTTTTGTTGACACATCTACAATAAGGAAAATATTAAACAAGAATGGAGTACACGGGAGGACACCACGGAGGAAGCCATTACTGTCCAAAAAGAATATTGCAGCACGTTTGAAGTTTGCAAAAGAGCACCTGGATGTTCCACAGCACTACTGGCAAAATATTCTGTGGACAGATGAAACCAAAATTGAGTTGTTTGGAAAAAACACACAACACTATGTGTGGAGAAAAAAAGGCACAGCACACCAACATCAAAACCTCATCCCCACTGTAAAACGTGGCGGAGGGAGCATCATGGTTTGGGGCTGCTTTGCTGCCTCAGGGCCTGGACGGATTGTTGTCATTGATGGAAAAATGAATTCCAGAGTTTATCAAGACATTTTGCAGGAAAACGTAAGACCATCTGTCCGCCAACTGAAGCTCCGCAGAGGATGGGTGATGCAACAGGACAATGACCCAAAGCATACAAGTAATTCAACAAAAGAATGGCTTCAACAAAACAAAATACACCTTCTGGAGTGGCCCAGTCAGAGTCCTGACCTCAACCCGATTGAAATGCTGTGGCATGACCTTAAGAGAGTGATTCACACCAGACATCCCAAGAATATTGCTACACTGAAACAGTTTTGTGAAGAGGAGTGGTCCAAAATTACTCCAGATCGTTGTGCAGGTCTGATCTGCAACTACGGGAAATGTTTGGTTGAGGTTATTGCTGCCAAAGGAGTGTCAACCAGTTATTAAGTCCAAAGGTTCACATACTTTTTCCACCCTGCACTGTGAATGTTTACATGTTCTGTTCAATAAAAACATGAAAACATACACAGGGTTATTCAGAGAGCGTGAAAAGCAGGAGAATGACTGGAGAATGAAAAATTCTAGGTCAAAATAGCCAAGTTATTCTCCTGCTTTTCACGCTCTCTGAATAACCCTGATAATGTTTGTGTTGTATTATTTTAAGCAGACTGTGTTTTTCAAACTGTTGTAACTTAGATTAAGATCAGAGCACATTTTATGACCAATTCATGCAAAACTCCCCGTAATCCCAAAGGGTTCACATACTTTTTCTTGCAACTGTATATACAGGTGAAACTCGAAAAATTTGAATATGGTGCAAAAGTTCATTTATTTCAGTAATGCAACTTAAAAGGTGAAACTAATATATGAGAGTCGTTAGATGCAAAGCAAGATCGTTCAAGCCGTGATTTGTCATGCTTGTGATGATTATGGTTACAGCTCATGGACACCGCAAATCCACAATCTCAGAAAATGAGAATATTCCATGCAATCAATAAATCAAGGATTGTACATAGAACAATATAGGACCTCTGAAAAGTATAAGCTGCAGATGTACTCAGTACTTGGTTTGGGCCCCTTTTGCAGCAATTACTGCCTCAATGCGGCAATGTGGCATGGAAGCTATCAGCCTGTGGCACTGCTGAGGTGTTATGGAAGACCAGGATGCTTCAATAGCGGCCTTCAGCTCTTCTGCATTGTTCGGTCTCATGTCTCTCATCTTTCTCTTGGCAATGCCCCATAGATTCTCTATGGGGTTCAGGTCAGGCGAGTTTGCTGGCCAATCAAACACAGTAATCCCACGGTCATTGAACCAGGTTTTGGTGCTTTTGGCAGTGTGGGCAGGTGCCAAGTCCTGCTGGAAAATTAAGTCAGCATCCCCATAAAGCTCATCTGCGGAAGGAAGCATGAAGTGCTCCAAAATCTACTGGTAGACGGCTGCGTTGACTCTGGACTTAATGAAGCACAGTGGACCAACACCAGCAGATGACATGGCTCCCCAAATCAACACAGACTGTGGAAACTTCACACTGGACTTCAAGCATCTTGCAGTGTGTGCCTCTCCATTCTTCCTCCATACTCTGGCTCCTTGGTTTCCAAATGAGATGCAAAAGTTGCTCTCATCAGAAAAGAGGACTTTGGACCACTGAGCAACAGACCAGGTCTGTTTTTCTTTAGCCCAGGTAAGACGCTTCTGACGTATGTTGTTCAGGAGCGGCTTGACCAGAGGAATACGACATTTGAAGCCCATGTCCAGGATCCGTCTGTGTCACGGATCCCTCTGATTACCAAAATAGTGGTCCCTTTACGCAGACCGCTCTCTACCCTTCCGATCCTTGAATGGTCGGCAAAACTAGAAAGACAATTAACCAGACAATAGATAAACAAGGGGTAACACCAGACAGGGGTATGGAATAGAGTACTGTCACGAATCTTTCTGACTACCAAGATAGTGATCTCTTTATGTAGCTCACTCTCTACTCTTCCGATCCTTGAATGGTCGGCAAAGCTATATAGACGATTAAGCAGGTAACAGATAAAGAAAGGAAAACACCAGACAAAGTACAGACCAGAGTACAAGTCCTCCCTAGGACTTTAGTATTAGCAGAGGTAATCTGATGTGTGCTTAGGGTGCCACATAGACTGACCTCGGTACCAACGTTAAGGGCAGAACCAAGAGCAGAGTAAATGCCAATACCAGGGGTTATACACAGAAGGGTTCGTTTGCAAATGCCAGGGGTCATACACAGGAGAGTTCGTTTACCAATGCCAAGGGTCATACACAGGAGGGTTCGTTTGCCAATGCCACGGTTATACACAGGAGGGTTCGTTTGCCAATGCCAGAGTCATACACAGGAGGATACGTTTGCCAATGCCAAGGGTCATACACAGGAGGGTTCGTTTGCCAATGCCAAGGGTCATACACAGGAGGGTTCGTTTGCCAATGCCAAGAGTCATACACAGGTAATAGCCAAATATTCACAAGAGCTCTGCGGGAAGTGAATACCACGTCAGGCACCGGGTATAGTGGTGAGACTGGGTTTTAAACCCGGCGGGTCCGCGTCATAACGCCAGGCCCGCCCTCTCGCGTCCCACGTGAGCGCACCCGGAAGCGTTTACATTCGGCGCCTGGCCAGCAGCGAGGAAGTTGCTGCCAGGCGCCCCATCCCCTGACCCACCGTGACAGAACCCCCCCCTCCAGGGGCGGCCACTGGACGACCCCCAGGGGCACGGGGGTGCGCCAAATAGAAGGCCTTCACTAGCCTAGGAGCATGGACTTCCGCAGCCGTATCCAAGAACGATCCTCCGGACCGTAACCCACCCAATCGACCAAGTACTGCAAGGACCCCCTAGACATCCTGGCACCCAGAATGGCCTTAACTTCGAACTCCTCCTCGCCCTCCACAGAGACAGGAGGCGGTGGAGCATGGACCTTGGTGTACCGGTTACATAACAACGGCTTCAAAAGGTTTACATGGAACATTGTGTATCTTAAAATGGGGGGGTAACGCCAAAGCATAGGAGACAGGGTTGAGTCGCCGTAGAATCTTATAGGGGCCGATATACCTAGGAGCCAACTTCATGGAAGGCACTAAGAGCTTGATGTTACGTGAAGAAAGCCAAACCCTGTCCCCAACTTGATACACGGGTGCCTGCCTCCTGTGTCTGTCGGCCTTAGTTTTCTGGATGGCACTACTCTCCTCCAGTGCCCGTCTCACTCTCCCCCAAGTCTCTTTCAATGATGCCAGTTGCTCATCTAAAGCAGGAATCGTGGTATCAGGAAACGTAGCGGGAAGCACGGGAGGATCAAAACCATAAACAGCGAAGAAAGGAGAATGTCCTGTGGATTCACTCACTGCGCTGTTCAAAGCATATTCTGCCCATGGTAGCAGGTCTGACCAGTTATCTTGTTGTTCTGAGATAAAGCACCTGAGATATTTCTCTATATTTTGGTTTGCTCGTTCTGCTGCTCCGTTGGTCTGGGGGTGATAAGCCGAAGAGAAAGAGAGGTCTATCCCCACGTTCTTACAAAACCCTCTCCAGAATCTGGAGATGAATTGGGTCCCCCTATCAGAGACAATCTCCAGAGGGACACCGTGTATGCGGACCACGTTGGCAATGAAAATGGGCACCAGTTCAGCTGCCGAAGGTAGTTTCCGAAGAGGAACATAGTGGCCCATCTTGGAAAATCGATCTATGATCGTAAGTATCACTGTATTCCCTCTTGACTCAGGTAACTCTACTATAAAATCCATGGCTACATGTGACCAGGGTCGTTCGGGGATCGGCAAAGGCTGGAGTAAGCCAATGGGTGCTGTTTTGGGACTTTTCTGCCTTGTGCATACCTCGCACACGGCAATGTAATCTTTGACATCTCGGCGCAACGTGGGCCACCAGAGGAGTTTACTGATACTAGACACAGTCTTAGTGATACCCATATGCCCAGAAGTTTGTTATCATGATAGATGTTAAGTACTTCTCTCTTTCGTTCTCAGGTACAAAGAGTCTCGCAGGAGGTTTTCCCCCAGGAGCTGCACCCTGGACGGTCTGCAACCTTTTTATTAGAGGAGACGAGACACTAATCGTGGTAGCGGCTATAATCCTTTCCTGGGGTACAATGGGATGCCGATCTTGGATATTATGTTCATAAGACTCATACTGTCTCGACAATGCGTCTGCTTTAATGTTTCTGGACCCAGGTCTATAGGTAAGCACAAAATTAAAACTTGAAAGAAACAATGACCATCTCGCTTGTCTGGAATTTAAACGTTTGGCATCTCCAATGTACGTGAGATTCTTATGATCGGTTATGATAACGATGGGGTCCTTAGACCCCTCTAATAAGTATCTCCATTCGGCCAAGGCCGAGATGACTGCTAACAACTCTCTATTTCCAATGTCATAGTTCTTCTCTGCCGGGGACAACTTCCGAGAATAGAAGCCGCATGGATGCAAGGGTTTGTCAGGAGCCTCCCTTGGGACAAGACTGCACCAAGACCTAGTTCGGAGGCGTCAACTTCTACTTGGAAAGGCAGAGCCGGATCTGGATGTCGGAGAACAGGGGCAGTAGTGAATGCTTGCTTTAGTGCCTCAAAGGCTTGAGTGGCTTGAGGTGTCCATTTCTGATTTCCCACCCCTTTCTTTGTCATAGCCGTGAGGGGAGCCACCAAGGCCGAAAAATCTTTAATGAACCTTCGGTAATAGTTCGTAAACCCCAGAAACCTCTGAATGGCTTTAAGTCCTTGGGGTAGAGGCCAGTCAAGAATAGCTGAGAGCTTCTTAGGATCCATTTGAAAACCCTCAGGGGTTATTATATAACCAAGGAATTGCACAGTTACTATGTCGAATAGACATTTTTCTAGCTTACAATACAATCCAGCCTTCAATAGTTTTTTCAATACTTGTTTCACGTGGACATGATGAGTGTCCACATCAGGAGAGTATATCAGGATATCATCCAGATATACTATGACGAATTCTTGCAGAAATTCCCTTAGAGTGTCGTTTATAAGGTCCTGAAAGACGGCTGGCGCATTACACAACCCAAAAGGCATCACCAGGTATTCATAATGCCCGCTACGTGTATTAAAAGCCGTTTTCCATTCGTCTCCCTTTTTAACCCTGACCAGGTTGTACGCTCCGCGTAAATCAAGCTTAGTATAGACACGGCCCCTTTTAATCGGTCGAACAATTCTGTTATGAGAGGTATGGGATATGCATTTCTTATAGTGATCCTATTCAAACCTCTATAATCGATGCAAGGTCGCAGATCTCCCTCTTTTTTGGAAACAAAAAAGAAACCTGCTCCTGCTGGAGAGGAGGACCGTCTAATGAATCCTCGTTCCAGGTTCTCCCTTATGTATTCCTCCATAATGTCGTTCTCTCTTTGTGATAAAGGGTATACGTGACCCCTAGGAGGCATCGTACCGGGGAGTAAATCAATAGCACAGTCATATGGACGATGTGGTGGTAGGACCTCAGTCCTGGCTTTAGAGAACACCTCCTTTAATGTCAGGTAACATTCAGGGACCTCTGTGGACAAAGGAGGGGCTGTGGCAATATTGAGGCTACCAATCACATTGACTCTGCCTAGGCACTTAGACTGACAACTCTGACCCCAACATTTTATGTCTCTCTGGACCCAATCGACAACTGGGTTGTGCTCTGTTAGCCATGGAAACCCAAGAACGACAGGACATGAGGGTGATTCAATAATTTGAAATCTTATTGTTTCCTGGTGCAAAACTCCTGTTTTCATACATACATCGACTGTATCGTGAGTGATATGTGGACATGACAGGGGTTTACCATCTATGGCCTCCACCATTAGAGGTCTTTCCTTGAGAACCAGAGGTAGGAGGTTTTTGGCAGCAAAATTCTTATCCATAAAATTGCCTGAGGCCCCAGAGTCTAAGAACGCCTCAGTCTTGAGGTGAACCCCCTCCCAGGTTAGGGAGATCGGTAACAGAATCCTGGATTTTTTTTTCTCATTATCCACAAAGGAGGCATACAGAGAACCGATAACCTGGGTATTTCCTGTTCTGAGTCCTAATTTGCTATATTCAGCCCTGCTAACCCTGGGTCTCTGAGGACATTGAAGGCGGAAGTGATCTGCCCCTGCACAATAGAAGCAGAGCCCCTTTTCTCTTCTGTGCGCTCTTTCTGCTTCTGAAATACCCGTCTTCCCTATTTGCATGGGTTCAACGACTGGCAAATCTGTTTTCACATTCTCCGAATTACCTGACGTACTGGTGTGTCTGGGTAATGAGGGTAAAGGAGGCAAGACCCTTCGGGGTCTATCTCTGGGGTGTCTCCTTTCCCTGATTTGATCGTCCATGGCTATACAGAAATCTATCAGGTGGTCTAGATTTTCTGGTAATTTTAAGGGAGCCAGCTCAAACATAAAAGCCTCGTTCAAGCCTTCGGTAAAGGCTAAGGTTAAAACGTCGTTCGGCCAAAGTACCTCAGAAGTCAAAGTCTTAAACTCTATGGCATAGTCGGCGACCCTCTTATTACCTTGTTTGATGTGAAACAAGGACCTACCCGCATTGGTAGCCCTTCTAGAGGGATCAAAGGTACGTTTTAACTCAGAGGTAAAACCCTCATAGTCATAAATGATGGGTTTCTTATTCTCCCACAACGGCGTAGCCCACAATAAAGCCTTTTTCTGTTAAATGATTAATCAGATATCCTACTTTGGCTTTATCAGACATACAAGAACCTGGATTGTTCTCAAACAAGATCTCGAGTTGAGTCAAAAAACCCCGGCATAGGCTTGGTGTACCATCATAGCGTAGGGGTGCCTTCATACTAAGCCTATGTCCTTCAGGGGGGACGGAACTGACCCTAGGTAATACTGGATCTGGAGGGTTTGTGGTACCTGTATTGGACCGATTTAACAGGGTTTGCAGAGCGAGAGAAATCTGGTCCATCCTATGGTCCTGTTCCTCTTGTCTGGCTGCGATACGTGCCAGCTGGTTAGAGAGGTCTGCGGGATCCATTGGCCCTGACGTAATGTCACGGATCCCTCTGATTACCAAAATAGTGGTCCCTTTACGCAGACCGCTCTCTACCCTTCCGATCCTTGAATGGTCGGCAAAACTAGAAAGACAATTAACCAGACAATAGATAAACAAGGGGTAACACCAGACAGGGGTATGGAATAGAGTACTGTCACGAATCTTTCTGACTACCAAGATAGTGATCTCTTTATGTAGCTCACTCTCTACTCTTCCGATCCTTGAATGGTCGGCAAAGCTATATAGACGATTAAGCAGGTAACAGATAAAGAAAGGAAAACACCAGACAAAGGTACAGACCAGAGTACAAGTCCTCCCTAGGACTTTAGTATTAGCAGAGGTAATCTGATGTGTGCTTAGGGTGCCACATAGACTGACCTCGGTACCAACGTTAAGGGCAGAACCAAGAGCAGAGTAAATGCCAATACCAGGGGTTATACACAGAAGGGTTCGTTTGCAAATGCCAGGGGTCATACACAGGAGAGTTCGTTTACCAATGCCAAGGGTCATACACAGGAGGGTTCGTTTGCCAATGCCACGGGTTATACACAGGAGGGTTCGTTTGCCAATGCCAAGAGTCATACACAGGAGGATACGTTTGCCAATGCCAAGGGTCATACACAGGAGGGTTTGTTTGCCAATGCCAAGGGTCATACACAGGAGGGTTCGTTTGCCAATGCCAAGAGTCATACACAGGTAATAGCCAAATATTCACAAGAGCTCTGCGGGAAGTGAATACCACGTCAGGGCACCGGTATAGTGGTGAGACTGGGTTTTAAACCCGGCGGGTCCGCGTCATAACGCCAGGCCCCGCCCCTCGGCGTCCCACGTGAGCGCACCCGGAAGCGTTTACATTCGGCGCCTGGCCAGCGAGCAGCGAGGAAGTTGCTGCCAGGCGCCCCATCCCCTGACCCACCGTGACAGTCTGTGTGTGTTGGCTCTTGATGCACTGACTCCATCCTCAGTCCACTCCTTCTGAAAGTCGCCAACACTTTTGAATGGCCTTTTCCTGACAATCCTCTCCAGGCTGCGGTCATCCCTGCTGCTTCTGCACCTTTTTCTTCCACACTTTTCCCTTCCACATAACTTTCTATTAATGTGCTTTGACACAGCACTTTGGGAACATCCAACTTCTTTTGCAATTACCTTTTGAGGCTTTCCCTCCTTATGGAGGGTGTCAATGCTGGTTTTCTGCACAACTGTCAGGTCAGCAGTCTTTCCCATGATTGTGATTCCTACTGAACCAAACTGAGAGACCATTTAAAGGCTCAGGAACCCTTTGCGGATGTTATGGCTGAATTAGCTGATTAGAGTGGGACACTTTGAGCCTAGAATATATTGTACCTTTTCACAATATTCTAATTTTCTGAGATTGTGGATTTGGGGTTTTCATGAGCTGTAACCATAATCATCACAATTATGACAAATCACGGCTTGAACGATCTTGCTTTGCATCTAATGAGTCTCATATATTAGTTTCACCTTTTAAATTGCATTACTGAAATAAATGAACTTTTGCACGATATTCTAATTTTTCGAGTTTCACCTGTATATATTGCCCCAGCCCAGCTCACACATGGATATATATACAGTCAGGTCCAGAAATATTGGGACATGGACACAATTCTAACATCTTTGGCTCTATACACCACCACAATGGAGTTGGAATGAAACAAACACAATGTGCTTTAACTGCAGACTGTCAGCTTTAATTTGAGGGTATGTACATCCAACTCAGGTGAACGGTGTAGGACTTACAGCAGTTTGCAGATGTGCCTCCCACTAGTTAAGGGACCAAAGGTAATGGGACAAAATAATAATCATGAATCAAACTTTCCCTTCTTAATACTTGGTTGCAAATCCTTTGCAGTCAATCACAGCCTGAAGTCTGGAACGCATAGACCTCACCATACGCTGGGCTTCATCCCTGGTGATGCTCTGCCAGGCCTCTACTGCAACTGTCTTCAGTTCCTGCTTGTTCTTGGTGCATTTTCCCTTCAGTTTTGTCTTCAGCAAGTGAAATGCATACTCAATGGGATTCAGGTCAGGTGTTTGACTTGGCCATTGCATAACATTCCACTTCCGTCCCTTCAAAAACTCTTTGTTTGCTTTTGCAGTATGCTTTGGGTCATTGTCCATCTGCACTGTGAAGCGCCGACCAAAGAGTTCTGCCTCATTTGGCTGAATGTGAGCAGTTAATATTGCCCGAAACACTTCAGAATTCATCCTGCTGCTTTTGTCAGCAGTCACATCATCAATAAATACAAGAGAACCAGTTCCATTGGCAGCCATACATGCCCACGCCATGACACTACCACCACCATGTTTCACTGATGAGGTGGTATGCTTAGGATCATGAGCAGTTCCTTTCCTTCTCCATACTCTTCTCTTCCCATCACTCTGGTACAAGTTGATCTTGGTCTCATCTGTCCATAGGATCTTGTTCCATAACTGTGAAGGCTTTGTTAGGTGTTGTTTGGAAAACTCTTATCTGGCCTTCCTGTTTTGGAGGCTCACCAATGGTTTACATCTTGTGGTGAACACTCTGTATTCACTCTGGTGAAGTCTTCTCTTGATTGTTGACTTTGACACACATTCACCTACCTCCTGGAGAGTGTTCTTGATCTGGCCAACTGTTGTGCAGTGTGTTTTCTTCACCAGGAAAAGAATTCTTCGGTCATCCACCACAGTTGTTTTCCGTGGTCTCCCGGGTCTTTTGGTGTTGCTGAGCTCACCGGTGTGTTCCTTCTTTTTGAGAATGTTCCCAACAGTTGTTTTGGCCACTCCTAATGTTCTTGCTATCTCTCTGATGGGTTTGTTTTGTTTCTTCAGCCTAATGATGGCTTGCTTCACTGATAGTGACAGCTCTTTGGATCTCATCTTGAGAGTTGACAGCAACAGATTCCAAATGCAAATAGCACACTTGAAATGAACTCTGGGCCTTTTATCTGCACATTGTAATTGGCTCACATGGACATATAGTGCCCCAGCTCACATGGATATATAGTGCCCCAGCTCACATGGATATATAGTGCCCCAGCTCACATGGATATATAGTGCCCCAGCTCATATGGATATATAGTGCCCCAGCTCACATGGATATATAGTGCCCCAGCTCACATGGATATATTGCCCCAACTCACGTGGATATGTAGTGCCCCAGCTCACATTTTATATATATTGCCCCCAGCTCACGTGGCCCATTGGTCTGCTGCCATCTGCCCCCAGGCCAGGCCCCTCCAAGCGCTTTTTTATATGCCCGAACGGCAGAAGGCATGAAGCTCGGCCACTCGCCTGCGAACACGCGCAAGCTGCGGTCTCGCAAGATCCTCAAAGTTCACGAGATCTCGTGAACTCCGCTATCTCGCAAGATCGCGGCTACCAGACGAGCGGCCGAGCTTCATGCCGGCGGCCGCTCGAAAAGAGAAGAGCACTCGGCAATATTTTTTATGGGCGGGGGGGGCAATTGCCCTGTTGCCCCCCTGGATCTGCCCCTGATCTGGTTTGGGTATTTAGAACTACAGGTCTATTCATAGAAAGGAGAACCTCAGGAGAAAGACTGGAGAAGTGAAAATTCTAGGTCAAAATATCCGAACCATAAGAATTCTCCCATTTATCTCACTTTCCAAATCGTCTATTTGGTCTGGATTGCTCTCTTCTCCTGCCAGTTCTCCAGAGTTTCACGTTTCTCTGAATAACCCTTCTAGATTGTTCACTTCTGCAGATTCTCCTGACTTCACCGTTTAGTGAATAGACCTGATTGTGGTGTTTGAGACAAACCTCTTCCTGCTCACAAAGAACTACTAGAGTGGAGTTCAAAACACAGGAGACAATTCCTAACATTAAAGTGTCTCCAGCTCAGGTCACTGTACCCGTTCACTTACTGCTGCAGACAATATAATGGTCACAGAGTTAGTCTTTAGTGTTTGGAACTCTACTAGAGGGTTTGCTGTGGAGGATGGGTTTGCACAGACAGGAAGTTCCCTGGGAGAGAAGCCTTTGTCTTTGTTCTCTTCCTGCTCGTTGATCTATTTGATACAGTCCTAACCTCAACATCTGAGGGTTGGGATTTAGGGGTTATTATTTCAGAGGATCTAAGGGTAAGTAGTCAATGTAATAGAGCAGCAGGAAATGCTGGCAGAATGCTTGGTTGTGTAGGGAGAGGTATTAGCAGTAGGAAAAGGGAAGTGCTCATGCCACTGTACAGAGCACTGGTGAGACCTCACTTGGAGTACTGTGTGCAGTACTGGAGACCGTATCTCCAGAAGGATATAGACATCTTAGAGAGAGTTCAGAGAAGGGCTACTAAAATGGTGTACGGCTTGAAGGAGAAAAGTTACCAGGAAAGGCTTAATGATCTTAACATGTACAGCTTGGAAAAAAGACGAGACAGAGGAGATATGATAGAAACATTTAAATACGTAAAGGGAATCCACAAGGTAGAGGAAGGGAGTATATTTAAAAGGAAACAAAATAGCAAAACAAGAGGACATAGTCTTAGATTAGAGGGGCAAAGGTTTAAAAGTAACATCAGGAAGCATTATTTTACTGAGAGGGTGGTGGATACATGGAACAGTCTTCCAGTAGAAGTGGTAGAGGCCAAAACAGTAATTGAATTTAAGCAAGCATGGGATAGGCATAAGGCTATCCTAAACAAAAGATAAATCCAGGTAAAGTATCCATGTAATTGGGCAGACTAGATGGGCCGAAAGGTTCTTATCTGCCGACATTTTTCTATGTTTCTATGTTCTCTCGTGTTAGTGATGTTTCTTCTTTTTCTCACTTGTTTGTATTGATGTGGGATTATATGTAACTCCTGCCTCTCCTTTAACCCCTGTAGCTCCATCCCCTTTGTCCTTTGTGTCCTGAGTCCTGTGAGGCGGCAGATCCAGCTGGTGAATCCAGAGAGGAGATCCAGGCTGAGGGTGCTGGGAGTGAGCGGCTTCTTGTAAGTAAATGCATATATTGCTGATTATAAGCTGTATCCGCTGTATAATGATGTGTGTGAATTCAGCAATGAAATGTCTCCCAGCCATGGGAATAAGGCCGCGCTTAGTCTATAAGAAGCCCCTGTGTGACAATCACCCCCTGCAGGGCCACAATCACTGATATGGAGCTTTGTATACGTGTAAGGACGAGTTAACGCTTTCTTTTAGTCTTGTGCAGCGCTGTAAACTTTGCCTCGGGGGATCATGGGGACCTTTATGTTTACAGACAGATAAGGAAGTAGAATTGGAAAAAATGAAATTGCTAAAGTCTGGGAATATTAGGAAGAGATGGCGGTTTTCTGTACCATATTAGTGTGTATATATGTTATGTTTTATGTAATTGAAGCCGAAGAAACTGGTAGTATTTGAGGAAATTATGTAATAATGTATAATTTCGTTTTGTCTTGTCATGCATGGAATATGTTTATGTGTTATTTAGAAAATTTATAATAAATAACAATAATAAAAAAAAGTTGCCTCGGTTCGGTGTCGGAGAAATTCAGAGTATCGGAAACGTGTAATACATTCAGCCGTTTCTGACATTCAGAAGCTTTATGTATAATACGTAAATAAGAATGTTATGGGGTCAGGGATAGGGCGAGGGTTAGTGCTAGGGTTTAGGGTTAGGGTCACAGTTTCTGGATGTCATATGATTAGGGTCAGGATTCGGGATATGTTAACCCTTTCGCTGCTGAGGCTTTTCCCGCCCCTGTGCTGAGGTCATTTTTTACCTGTTTTGCGCATCATGTTTAAACGTGTTTTGAAGGCTTATTTTAGTATATGACATCGACATATTATATATCGTTCTTTCCGTCAGACTCGGTAGATTCATAATATGTCATTATTATATGTATACGTTATGTCATGTCTGTATATTATAACAAAAAATGCAATAAAATATGTATTTTCAATAATTTACAACGTGTAAAGTGTTTTTTTCCACATTTTAACATGCGAGCAATTGCGGTTATATTTTGTATGGGGTGCGCTTGTTAAAAAAATTAGAGATGGGGTCTCGTTACATTTTTTTTTGGGGAAAATGACACTATTTTTAACAAACGCACCGCATACAAAAATCGTTAGTGCAGCATCATTGTTCACATTATAATTGAAATGGGAACAATATTGCTGCATTAACAAACCCAAAAAAAAGAAAAAAAAGTGTTTATTATTTATTTTTTTTTTATTTTTATTTTTTTTTTATTTTTATTTTTTTTTTATTTTTTTTTTTTTTTTTTTTTACAACATTTTTAACTTTCATGTTTGGTATCGTTGGAACGGCCATGCTCTGGCCGATCCAACGATATCAAAATTTAACCCCTAGCTGCCACGGATCGGGAGATAGGGAGTTCATTGGAACTCCCTATCTCCACAGTTGGTGGCAGTTAGGGGTTAACTGTAGGACTGGCGTCATCGTGCTACGCACGATGACGCCAGTCCTCTGGGGGAGTTCCCGGAGGCTTGGCCGACATCCAAGATGTCGGCCAGCTCCCGGGAAGGATCGCGAATCGGCGCTTTTCAGCGCCGATTTGCGATCCAGCTCCCCAGGGGTTAATGCCAGGCATCATTTGGAAGGGCAGGCTGTGCCCTTCCAAATGATGCCTGGGTTAACCCCCTGTGCGCCGCCGATCGGGAGGGAGAGAGGTCCGAAGGACCTCCCCCCCTCCCTTTCAGGCGCCTCCTCCGCACATGCGGGGGGGGCGCCTGAATTAGGTGTCATCGCGCCCCCGCGATGACACCTAATAATGGCGGCTGCTGGTCCGGATGCCGGGCTGACATCCAGGATGTCAGCCCGCACCGGAGGGGCCAGCGATCGGCCGGAACCCGGCCGAACGCTGACCCCAATGTGAGGACGCGCTCAGCGCGTCCTCAGCACACCAGCGGTAATGCTGAGGACGCGCTGAGCGCGTCCTTAGCATTGAAGTGGTTAAGGTTAGGTTTAGGGTTAGGGTTACAGTTTCTGGATGTCATATGATTAGCAATAAGGTTCCAGTTACATTTTTTTATTCTATTCCGGTTAAATCTGAATTTTTCGGGTTATTATCGGTCAGGTCCGAATACAATTGGAAACTTGGATGGATTTGAGTTTTATTATTCAGAAAATAATTCTCTTCTGACATCAGTAATTTGGATCCAATTGCTGATATTTTGGACAGTTTCCAAATTGATCCTAACCTAATGTCACGTGTCTTTCTTTCGGGCGATTTAATGCAACGTTAATATCTCCACCAAATACAAGTTCCGTTGAGGCAGAATCAGTTTAAGGGATTTGTTTAGAGTTTGTGGAGATAAACTTTTCTAAACCTAAAAAGAGCTGAGCCCACGTTCCCTTCATAAAAAGGAATCATTAGGACCTTCTAGATGAGCACAATAAGTAAAGGGCAGGTGGGAGGTGAACAGGACGGCCTCGCCCCTAGACGTCGGCTGGTTGTCGTTACTAAAGTAGGCCGTAGGGAAGTGTTTGGAGTAAAGAGAGGGAGCAGATTCAGCACTAAATTGGTTTTCCTGTAGGAAACAATATCACTGCTCTGCCTGTGGAAACGACGTTTAAGGCCTCGAGCATTAAGGAACTTACTCCCCGACACCTATCTTCTTTCCACTCCTAAATCCCTTTTCTTCCTTTACATCCTTACTCCTTTAAATGTAACGACACTGCATATATCTCCCCTTTTTCTTCTTTAACATCTCCTTCTCTTCATTGTTTCACATCACCTATTAGACCCGTTTTAGACTTCTAGTCAGGGCCGGATTAACATAGGGGCAGATGGAGCAGCAGCTCCAGGCCCATGCCTCAGAATAGGCCCAGAGAAAGGATAACTATGTCTGAATTTGGACCCCTGTAACTCCAACTCCATAGCAGCTACAGGACCAAGTGAGGTATCACTGGAAAGGCCAGAGCAATGCCTTGCCAATGATACCAAACTTGACCAGGTTTTAATTAACTTACATAAAATAATAAATATTTACTTTTTATTTTTCATTCCAACAGTAATATTTTTCACTTTTCAATTATAAAGTAAACAATGATACTGCACTAACTAACCATCACATTTCTCATGTCACCAACAAGTGTGGAGGTGATGGTACAATCCATTGTTATGAATTGTTTCATCAAAAACCTAAACCGCTTCACTGCAGCGAAGAGCACTGCGGGGAACTTTGGACCCCTGCGTCACTAATCTTTACACCTCACAAGGTCACAAGTGAGATGTCATTGGACAGGGCAAAGTCTGGCCTTTGCATTAATACCAAACCTGCCCATGTAAAATCTAAATGAAAAGAAAATTTTTTTCTCTATTTATTTTTAGTTCAAAAGCGATGGCATTGTCCATTTGTCACGTATAAAATGAGCAATACCACTGCCATTACTCCCCTTCTCATTTCCCACGCTGGGAGCAAGGTTAGTGTTTTATACATAGTCATATTGTTCGTAAAAAAATATGTTCCAAAACACAAGGGAAATCTTTCGTTTTTTTTTTTTTAATTTTTTTGGTTAAAATTGTATATTTTCTCAGAAAAATGCAATAACAGGTTCCCATTTCACTTTTTTTTTTAACAAGAATGCCCTATAGAACATATAACCACAAAGGTTTGGATGACAAAATGGGGGAAAAAAATTTACACTCTTTAAATGATTGAAATCTGAATGAACTTAATCACACATTATCTGCCTGGTTAGATATACACGTATCTGCACTATTAAATAACCTAAAATATGTTTTCATTTCACTAAATTACAAAAAAAGCTCACCAAGATATTCAGCTCCAGGCCCGTAGAGATCTTAATCCGGGCCTGCTTCTAGTGCATAACAATGCAAACATATAATAAGTAGCAAATGGTATTCCCACTGCCGGTGGAACAGATTACAAGAGTTTGGAGTTAACCACTCATCATTGACACCACATACTACCAATATAATGCATACTGACGAGAGCACCCTGTTAAATCGCTGAATCATAATGGCTCAACTGCTCGGACACCTGCAGCGGACAAATATTGATAGTCCTAAACGCTTATATGTATAATATGCACCTAGTAAATGTTTTGAACGTACAACCTGTTTTACACTGTTAAGCTATCAGTTATATGAAAATGTTTTATAATACTTTGTAACACTTGTAGTTAAAATCAAATAAAAACTTTTCAATATAATTTTTTTTTTTATTTCAAGGAGGTCATGGGATAGGTGATCCCAGAAAATAAGGGGATTGTCAGGGATTCCCATGGGGGGGGGATTAGTATAGCTGTCACTATAAACACACATTCTGTGCACTGTATTCAATCCTTACACCTATTGAAATGTGTTTGGGAGTCGGGGGGGGGGGCGTTGCAGTGGGAAGTTTATTCATGGGTTGGACCATAGCTTGTAAATCCTCTCCTCCCTATGTCTGTTCAGTCTGCGGACGTGCAGATTATTCTGTCTCCCTTTGTTATCGATGTCATCCACGAGACTGTCAGACTCGACACATTATCTCAAGTTGGCCAACACCTCCACTCCATGAAGCTGCCTTGGGTGTGTAGTTGTTGGTTGCTTTAAGGAGAGTCGCCCTGTAACCTGTATTGTATTATTAGGAGATCTTTATTCATCTTCCCCAAACCCTCTCACACATAAAGTAATCTTTGAGTAAAACTTACAGCTTTCTTTTATTTAAACAAATAATGTATATTAACTGGTGTCTATGACAATCAAAATAAAGCCCAGGTGAGAACCGGAAACACACCAATAGCATCCACAAAAATAGTGTGTAAATAAGTCCCTTTAACCCAGCTTTATTAGCCGGTGCCCAGTGATAGAAAAAGAAAAACCCAGCGTAAACACATTTTATTACAATATCAAAACCAAGGATAAAATCAACAATATCTAAATAAAGATAAAAGTCCGTAATAGGGGGCGGAGCTAGCCGAGGAAGCGAGCGGCTGCATGTTGAAGGAGCTCCGTGAAAAACACGGCTTTTAAAGTTATTTCCGCCGCTTGCTCGAGCTCACGAAACGTGCTACTGTCTCTGGGGGCACTGGAGGGCTCGGTGAGTTTGCCTTACCCCCGAACTCGGCGCTCCGGAACGGATTAAACCCCGCGGCACTATCGGGGCCTAATACTCGTGGCCATTTTGGAAGCCTGGACGAAGACTGCTGAGACCTTTTACCGCTTTTCCTCCTTGTGTCTGCACTTTTGAAGACATGCCCACCGGTCGCTCACAGAAGCTGGGGTCCAAACAGAGGGACATTCGGGACTCCATGAGAGGTGGGTCCACTTTGAACGGAGATGCAATCTCCTCATCCCTCCCCCCGGGCTACGATTTTTCAGATGATGACGAGGACCCCTGGTACTCAGTGTCATGCCCCGCTCCGCGGCCCACTCCCGGTCCAGACCGCCATGCTGGGAGAGGCCCCCTACTCACCCGAGATCCCTCGTGGTGCGTCGCTCCAAGTTCCGGGTCCGCAGGATGGAGTGGAAGAGCCAGGAGACGCCCCACGCCGCCGGCTGAATCCGAGTCCTGAAAAGGAAAGTGCGCACGCGCGAGAACAAACTCTCCTAAGTAGTGTAAAACCGGGTACTCTGGCGCCCTCGGCTGGCCGATTAAGGGTACTGCGTGACACCTGCTCTGGAGATCCTCGAATGCCTCCCATTGACCTACCAAAAATCCAGGTACCTCAACTCCACCTACAATATCCAGGTGAAAGGTATTTCCATAATTCCATGAACCCTATTTAAATCCGCCTTCCTTCCCAGCACATTAACCAGGTTCTACTGTGCCTTCCGCCTCAGTTTCCTAGTGCTCCTCGTATCCCTTGACCACGTTATCTTCAACCCTTTGACCCGGATTGTGCCACGACTACGCCGCCTTCTTCAACCCTTCGACCCGGATTGTGCCACCGACTACGCCGCCTTCTTCAGCCCTTTGACCCGGATTGTGCCACCGACTACGCCGCCTTCTTCAACCCTTTGACCCGGATTGTGCCACCGACTACGCTGCCTTCTTCAACCCTTCGACCCGGATTGTGCCACCGACTACGCTGTCTTCTACATCCCTTCGACCCGGATTGTGCTGCCGCCTTCTCCAACCCTTCGACCCGGACTGTGCCACCGACTACGCCGCCTTCTACACCCTTCGACCCGGATTGCACCTTTGACCACGCCATCATCTCCGTTATTACCCGTTGTTCTTTCTGGGACTTTGCTTACGAATTCCATTCCAACCTTTTGACTGTATTATTTTCTGGACTTCAGTTACTATTCATGATTCACTAAAGATTGCTTAACTCTCCATCGTCTCCTGATTTCCTTATCCATAGCTTGCCATTGGGTTCCATACTCATACCTCACAGGGGACTCAAACCCTGCATTACAGAAGAACCTGGTTCATCATGGAACCCGCAAGCACAGCTCAAGTTCTTGCTATTCTCACCGAGCAGTTGGCCGCCTTAGCCAAGATGGTACAGACCCTACAGACCAGCCAAGAAACCTTACTCCATAGAGAGAGGAGTCGCGCCGAGGCCACGGCATTGCCTCCTTCACCCTCCGGTTCCGTCATTCAACAAGCTGAACTCCTCACTCCAGAACCCAGAGCCAACGCACCCGAACGGTTTTCCGGTGATCGCACAAGGTTCCGCACCTTTATTACCGCCTGTGAACTTATGTTCTCTCTTTGTCCCCGTACTTATGGATGAGACTCCGTAAAGGTGCGTTCAGCCATTTCGCTGATGTCCGGAGCTCCACAGGACTGGGCCTTCCAACTCCTGCGTGAAGGGAGTCCTCTTCTATCCTCCTGGAATTCCTTTGTCCAAGCCATGAACCCTATATATGATGACCCTCTGCGTTCATCAACCGCATTATCCACCATTCGGCATCTACGACAAGGACGACGACCAGTGGAGGACTACATCTCCGAATTTCGAGCTGTGGCTGCAGATACAGGCCTGAACGACATAGGTCTTAGAGATCATTTCCGTTATGGCCTCTCTGATCAACTAAAGGATGAACTGGCCCGAATAGGGGTACCCACAACACTGGACGCCATGATCCTGCGATCCCTAACCTTGGACCAACGTTTCAGAGAAAGACGTCAGGAAAGAATGGCCACCGCTCCTTCCTTACCTGCCCGGCGGTCTGAAACTCCCTCTACGACCTCTGTCAGACCTCCCAACTCCACTCCTTCACTTCCCGAACCTATGGAGATTGGCTTACCACGAGGTCCCCTGTCCTCTGCTGAACGAAGCAGACGACGCGCTCAAAACCTCTGCCTGTACTGCGGTCAACCCGGTCACCTCCTGCGTGGCTGCCCTATACGACCACCGCTTCCTTCTGACGGAGGTAAGAACCATCCTTCCTTAATTTCACTTCAATTTGTATTTGGTTCCACCTCCGCTCATCTGACCATTCCTGTCATCCTGCAGTGGGGAGATAGAAGTGTGAACGTGTCCGCCATCATAGACTCCGGAGCTAGTAACAACTTCTTCGATCTCACCCTCGCTACCTCCCTAGCGGTTCCTACACGACTAAAGACGAATCCCACGCCTTTACAAATGGTCGACGGAAGCACTCTACGTACCGGTCCCATCACCCATGAAACCACTCCTTTGTTGCTGCTCATCGGAACCAAGCACCAAGAGCACCTCCAATGGGACATTGTACCTTCCCCTTTGTTCCCTCTGGTTTTAGGACTTCCTTGGCTCCGCACCCATAACCCTTCCATTGACTGGTCCTCCAATACCGTCTCTTTTCCCTCTCATCATTGTCAACACTTCTGTATGAACGGGTATACCACCGAAAAGATCGTTTTTTCTACCTACCCAGCTTCTGAACTACCGGTCAAATATTCTGACTTCCAAGATAATGACTTTATTTCCTCCATATTTATTTTTCTGTTAATCTGTATATTTGGTCTTGTGTTAATATCTTGCATTTTACTATTTTGTATTTCTGTAACCACTCAATGTTCTCGAACCCAGGACATACTTGAAAACGAGAGAAATCTCAATGTATCCTTCCTGGTAAAATCCTTTAGAAATAAGATGTGTTTGAGAAGAGAGGGGCCGACACGCTACCTCCACACAGAGAATACGATTGCCCCATCGACCTCCTTCCAGGAGCACCCATACCCCATGGGCGTATTTACAACTTGTCCGTTCCTGAATCCCAATCCTTGAAGGAGTATATTGAGGACGGGCTCCAAAAAGGATTCATACGTCACTCCACTTCACCTGCCGGGGCCGGTATCTTCTTTGTTGGGAAAAGAGATGGTGGACTCCGACCATGCGTCGACTACAGAGCATTGAACGCAATCACGGTACGTAACCGTTACCCGTTACCACTGATTCCCGAGCTACTGGATCGAGTGAAGGATGCTTGTATCTTCACAAAGATTGATCTCCGCGGAGCCTATAATTTGGTGCGAATGAGACGAGGGGACGAGTGGAAGACCGCCTTCCGTTCTCGATACGGTCACTTTGAGTATCGTGTCATGCCGTTCGGCTTGTGCAACGCTCCAGCTGCCTTTCAACACTTTCTCAATGACATCTTTCGTGACATCCTGGATACCTTCCTGGTGATTTACTTGGATGATCTACTGATATTCTCCCGTTCTCTCCAAGAGCACGAACAACACGTCCGACTCGTCCTTTCTCACCTCCGTCAGCACAAATTATATGGAAAGATGGAAAAAAGCACCTTCGAAACTCCATCCATCGAGTTTCTGGGATACATCCTGTCACCAGGGCACGTCGAGATGGATGAAGCCAAAGTCAAGGCCATCCTCGATTGGCCAACACCCAAAGACAAAAAGGCGGTCCAACAATTCATGGGGTTTGCCAACTTCTACCGACGTTTCATCCGATCCTTTTCACACCTCAGCGCACCTATTACATCGCTAACCAAAAAGGACGTGCAATTTCAATGGTCTACGGAGGCTCAACAGGCCTTCGAAAGACTTAAGAAGAGCTTCACCCAAGCACCCGTTCTAAAACAGCCTGAGACTCACCTCCCATACTACTTAGAGACAAATGCCTCCGACATTGCCTTGGGAGCAATCTTATCCCAGAAATCCGGGGACAAGAAA